>JARHVA010011187.1:0-84176 GCA_037957365.1 Torreya grandis | reverse complement strand
CATCAATTTTATAATCTCCTTTTGGTCTATGAAATTAAGTCATTCCTATAGCTACTCATCATTATTTTAATAATCACATCCATCTTAGCAATTTATTTGACCTTCAATGTTCATCCTATATAGAAAACTTGATTGGGCCAAAAACATATGGCTGTAGGTGCAGATTTTAATGTTTATATGGACTGAGACTAGAAAATATCATTCCACCTACCTTAATGCTCTCTAGATGTCATTTATAACATGATATAATTTTAAAACTTATAATTAAAACATTACCTTAAAACTCTTTTATTCATGATACTTCTATGAAAAATATAGTCTCAAAATAGATGACTGATGAAGGTGCACATTTATACTCACTGTACAGATTGTAGATGATTATGTGAAACATGGTTGGAATTTTAAAAATATGATGTTATGAACACTCACTAATACCAAATCATCCTTCATAAACTTATATAGAAGCATAAATAATATTTATAAACATGGAGACCAAAGCATTTGATAATCACCTTTAAAAATGCTAACTTACCTTTAACTCTACTAAATAGGGCTTAAAGGAAATTTTTAAAAATGGTTTTGATGTATCTTGGAGCTAAAATCAAAAGTATCATCTATTAAATCATATTATACCACCATAAAATTACATATAACACCTTATAAACACATTCATGAAGGTACACACAATCTTGTAGAGGATCTCTTAAGTTAGAAACACAATAACACACAGTCCTTTATTGTTATTTAGGCATTAGACACTTAAAAGAGATCATTTTTTTTCTTAAAATAATATTAATTCACCATGAATATATTATTATAATTGATAAAAAAAACTCCCTACTCTTAAATAAAACTCCATCTTCATAACTCCTCATAATTTTCTATTACCTACCATGATATCCATCTAGTCTGCTCATTAGGCCTACAAGAGAGATTTTGAGATTTTAAGAGGATATGGACCTAAGATATCATATGTAATATTCTAAAATTGTAAATTAAAACTTAATAATCCTTTATAATCCCTTAAATATCATGATAACCTCATTAAGATTCTCTTCACAAACTGAGAATCTCTTTAGACCTACAACTATACCTTGTGGAAGGACCAAATGACCACCCAAGCTATTTAAAGAAATACCTCTTAAAGATGAAGGCACCTAAAATTTTTATTGGATGAAAAATATTTATTTTATATAAAACATTATCTTTAAAACTTTTTAAAATGAATACATTTAACTATTATATCAAAAATGCTTAAAAACTGCCAAAACTCAAGTCAAGACAAACAACCAATTTCCTATCAAAAGAACCCTTATAAAGGTAAATTAGATTATTTGTACAACATGAAAAATTTATTATTTTACCCTAAAATCATCCACATTAAACCAATTTTTTCCATATATCTCTAAAGTAAATAAAAAGATATACCTAGACCCTGTATGGATGACTATGACATAGTAATCCCCTTACACTCTTAGAGATTATACATAAAGATGGGGGTTTGAATATGACAATAAATTACACTATATTTAAGGTAATTATGGTAAATATAATTTAAAATTATATTTTTACCTCTCTCTCTCTCTCTCTCTCTCTCTCTCTCTCTCTCTCTCTCTCTCTCTCTCTCTCTCTCTCTCTCTCTCTCTCTCTCTCTCTCTCTCTCTCTCTCTCTCTCTCTCTCTCTCTCTCTCTCTCTCTCACTTGTACTGAGTAAAAATTGATGGTCCTCTTAGAGCAACTAAGGACGTCGACATGGGAGATAAGTTGGTTTTATTTATCATGACACCTAAAAAACCTTTAAATTAATTGATTTAAACTTTAAATGAACAAATAATATCTTTAATATTCTTCAAGGTCAATTATACCTTGGATAATTTTATGGATAGCCTCAAAATATGCCTTTTTGGCATTAAAACTACCAAAATCACTTGAGAAGCCTAATGAAATTAATGAAAAATGTATCCATTATACCTTTTAATGTGTAAATAAGTACATAATGCCATTAATATTATATTATATTGTAATTAACATGTAAAACCTACTTGAGAATCCATAAAGTGACCCAAAATGCAAGTAATTGAGTCATGAAGTTAGTCAAACACATTACTAGCCAGTTTGATAAATTATACATCATGAGATGACTTTGAAAAAATATATAAGGCTTATTAGGATGTTCTATAATATTTTCATCTCTTGAAATAACATGAAATTGGTCAAAAAGGTGGCTAGACAAGCACATGGTCATGATGATCAAAACTTCAATTTCATCAAATCTACCTTAAACTCTACTAATCAAGGTTTTGGATGACCATGTTAGAGAAGTTACAAGACCAACATGCCAATTAATAGGTAAAATAACATGACAAGAAAATTTTGGAGTGGTAGGGGTGATAATTTGACCTATGAAGTCAAAATTGTCAACAATACCTTCAACCTCAAAATTCTATTAGCGTTTCATCACCCAATATGATAAAATACATGCTATATTTTTCTAAAGAAGATAACTTAGTTTGTGAATATCCCTTGTGGTGTGAATCACCCGATTCAATAACCCATGAAGAATTTAGAGCTACAACTACTACAAGATCCTTGCACTTAAATTTATCTTTACCATTTTCATTTTCCTTAGAAGAATCTGGAGTTGATGAATTCTATTTGATGGACTTAGGAAAAACTATGTTATTATTTTAAAGAATATGAGTTAGGTGGTCAATATTTTTCTTCATACATTTATGTTCATCATGTCCATTTTTATTGAAATATTCACACTTAACCTTATATTTATTAGGTTTAGATTCAAAAGAGGTTTCAGTGGTTACTTTGCATGAGGAATTTTTTTGTTCCTTCTTATTCTCTTGATCATTTTTATTATGTTTCTTCTCCTCATTATTTCAATCCTTTTGTTTCCCATTACCACCAATTAGATCTTGTCATTTTGAGGACTTTAGTGTGCCCATATAAATTATCTTATCTTGATCTTGATTCAAGTCAACAACAAAATGATCTAAAGAAGGCATTTTCCATGTGGTACTAAGAGAACTTTTGGTATCATAGAAAATAGAGACAAATACAAAGTAATATGGACCTAGTTTAGAAAGTATAAAAAGAACTAGTTGATTATATTTCTTATCTATACCACATTATTTTAATAGTAATCTCAAATACTTAAATTTAGTTAATAAATATTTTAGGGTGTCAAAAATAATATGACTCAAACTAATGGTTTCATTCTCTAGTTCATGACATCTCATCACATTTAGCTTCCCAAAGAGCTTTTCTAGTGTGTTTCATACTTCATTAGGATTTTTTATAGATTCAACATGAAAGAGTAGACTAGGAGACATAAAAACACAAAATAATCCAATGGATTTATCATAATGTTTAAACCATTTAAATTTGTATGCTTCAATATTTGGTTTAGTCTCAGTTCCATAGTTATGCAATATAAACCCTTGATTCTAAGCTGATTTGTATTTTAGATTTCGTTAAAAGGCATGATAAGACTTATCAAATTAGAATCCATAATGCATGATTAATTTTGTTGTTGTATAAATGAATATAAGGATTGAACCAAATGAAAATAACACATAACACCCCCCCTAATATTATTTTAGACTAGCCCCCCCCCATATTCTGGCACTGTATAATTTTTGTATGATTACAATATAAATGGTTTCAATGAAATGTGCACAAAAAATTAATCACTTTTGAAAAAATGGCACTCAAATCTGAGTTGTCTAATGGGTGTCATTGTTACCCATTCATTTAACTAATCTATGTTGACATCATTTCTTACCAAGGTTAGTATTTAAGGCTGTTTGTAATAAGGTACTTATTGGGTTCAACTAACATTATTGTTTGGTGGTTTTTGATGTTGTTCTAACCTAAGTTTATAATCCTAAAGTCTAAACTAATTCTTGAAAGAAACATGATTACTTGAAATATAAACACACCAAAATAAATTGAATACTATGAAATCAATCACATAATGTTGTAAAGTAACCAAACTGAAATCAAATCCCAAATCCACACTTCTAGGCTAAGTTTCGGAATAAAGATTTCTAAAATTAAAGGAATGATAAATGCTTATTCAAATCTGAAAGGAAACACATTAACAATCTATTCTAACTTGAAGGTTATTAATCTAATCTTATAGATAATTTATATTAATTGTAATTGAAAATAAATAAGAAATAGACTTATAAATACCAAAAGTAATGTCTCTTATCTCCTTGGGGAGTGGGTCCTTACTCACCCTTGGATTCAGGGTTAAATCAACTCAATATTTAAAACACTATCTTAATGCATAGAATGAAAGAATATTCTATTATGAAGTCTTCTTGTATTCAAAATAATAAAACTTACAATATTTATGTGTCTACAGATCGAGGATAGATCTAAATTTTATTGGATGCAAAATAAACTATCTTAGAAACCAGGTAACAACTCAACTATCTTTGAACAAGAGGATATTCAGAGAGATTGGTTGGTATATCCAAAATAGAGAAGAGCTTTGCAACAAGATCCACATGAGATTACAAGGATCCTCATGAGATTTTTAGCTGCTACTTCTAGCCACATTTGAGCACCAAATATTTCATATAATATATCCATATCATTTGATTCTAGAGTTTCAGCCTACATAAACAAATTTCCATAAATGGAAAGCTATACAAAAATAGAAATCTATATATAGACATGTATAAAAATAAAAAGTATCAATAGGAGTCTTAAATCATCATAGAATAATGGCAAGAGCTTATGGAATGCCTTAAAACATGTTGTGGACAAGTCCATAGTGAGTTTTGAGAATCTAGAGAATGACTATCATAATCTATAACTAACTATCATAATCTATAGCTATTTATCAAGGTTTATAGCATAATTGATAGAATCTAGAGCTTCACTCAAATGATTAGTTCTTGGTCATGGTACTTCCTTATTTTCATGAGATCCTAGAAAAACTATTATTTATATGCTATCACACCTATACATATCAAAATATTAAAGACTAAACATGAAAATGGTTAGAACATCATTCAAACAATGCTAACTTAGACTCACATAAGCTTATAAAGATAAAATCACCCATTTTCTACCTTAGGATAGTTATAAACCCTAAGAATACATGTAATGCTCAACTCAAATGGCACATTTATGGCTATGAAGGATGATCTATCATGGCAATAATGATTCATAGTGTGAACTCATCATTTCCCCCACACCTTACCTTTTGTAAGTCCCATTACAAATTAATTCCTCCTATCCTCATAAGTATGAATCATCTTCTCTAGCTTGAGATTGAGATTATATATGGAGTACAAATATTAAAATATTATCTCATGGGGAAGAGTAAATCCCATATCCTTGTTAATAAAATTAAGCCAAATAGTAAATTTTTCATCATATTATGGCCTTATATTCTACCATGGAGACTAGGAGAGAATAATAGAGGAGTCTTAAATATTATCTCAATCCACATTTTTTACCTCCTTGATGTACACTAGTAATTATCTAGATGATGGACTTAGCCCTTCTAAAGGTACATCTAATAGTGGTAGGAGACAAAACTTCTCTTTGCTTTAAAAGGGTTGGTAATAAATTCCAATATTGTTTACAGGCAGTCACTACTTGGTCAAATAAATGATAGATAAACAATTCAAAATTGATAATGCCATCCTATAGAGCATGAAGATAATGATCATGGATTTTAGACTATTGATAATAGAAACTTTAGAATTTTGTCAATATCTATTATGCATTACTAAATTGAGGTCTAATGCATATACCAACTTCCCTTGCAATGTTTATATGGTCATCATATCTATCCTTCCATGTAATTTGATTCCAGTATGTACAGAGAAGATCCATCAAATATAATTATCCAACAAATAAATTAACCAAGAAATTATTTGTGCTCCCCAAAATGATAACACATAAAAAAAAAATCACATAACAAATCTTGTCTATTACGGTACTATTCTGATAGACTGTCAAGAATTCCTTACTTGTATTAATCTCATGGGGCAAACCACAAGTGATCTAGAGTAACTGCCATCTAAAAAATTACTCATGCAAAAATAGGCTATATGAAGGGGAAGGACTCCTACAAGTTAATTTTTTTCACCAAGTTGATTGGTGAACTGTATGGTTTGTCTGGCTTGTTCTTCCTTCTATTATGCTTGTGCCAAGTCTTCTTGAAATTGTTCTTTTTCTTTCCCAAGAAGTTTGATTTGTCTCTTCAATTATCCAAGCTTAGAAAAAAATTTATCCTAGTGGATTCTAACATCAAGGTATGATAGATTGGTTTAATAACCCTATTCTATTATGGAATTAGGAAGCACATTATAAGATCGAAAAGTTATTTAGGATTTCAACATGGCATTCTTGTGTTAAAACTTTAGAATATTTCCTCTCAAAGATATATTGTCTTCTTCAAGTGTTTTGGTGTAACTCCATAGATTGATAATGCCATTCTTAGATTCATCTAATTTCTCAAAATACTGAGTTTGAATGATTTATATTTTTTTTAGAAAAAGAGAGATGATGAAATCCTTACTCTAGGTTAAAGATATTAGCTCAAAAATGTATTCTAAATTTTTCTTGACTATGGCTTCCAATCGGGATAATGCCAAGGCATGTTATAGTTCCACATCATCGATCTCTTTGGAAGGTTAAGATTATTCATCAATCATGGGACTTTTACCTTTATCAATGAATATCCATTTTGAGGTATCCAAGACAGTCTCTATAAAATCATCTTGTGGAAAAGGAATTTCCACTCCCTCTTTGTCATGTGCTCTACTGATAGTGGTAGTAGTTTCTTATCATAGACTAACAAGAGTTTATATAACCATTACTTCATCATCAACAACTAGTAATCAATTTTATCTCTCCTCTGAGGAAGAGAAATAATTTATTTGTGTGAGGTTGGATGTGGAACAGGTTCTTTTTATGGTTCATATACTATGATTTTAATGGGATCCTGTACATAAGTAATTTGGGAAGATTTCTTAGGGTTTATTGTGGAATACCTAAGTTTTAATTTTCTAGATAGTTATTAAGGGAACTTGGAGGTCTAAGTGAAACAACCATAAAATTTTATCATGTACTTTGAGTTGACTCAATAGTAACTACTTTGGATGAAGAAACCCTTGGTAGAGGCTTAGAGCTCGATGTAAAATAATCTTGTGGTATTTTCTTGACAAGCTTGATGTATTTCCTCTTTTTCACTTCATAAAAAGAAACCAAGCTTTTATGCCCTACTTTTGATGCAAAAAATGATGTTGATATACTTCCAAGGTGTAGACAATGAATATTTATTGATACCTTTGACTCTACCATTAATGTCTTGAACATACATTGACACTAGTTCTCCCTCACCACTAAAGATATGAATGAGATCATTGAAGGAGGATCTTCCTACAATCTTTTCCCCCTCATCGTGAATTCTAGATAATTCACTAATAACCTAGCTGTAGAATGGAATTTGCATGCCTCTAATAGTGGAAAAGTCTATCTTTAGGTGGAGGATGAAATATATAACAAGGATTCCATCAAAACCCTAAAATTTAATGAGAAAATCAAGCCACCCTGCTTCTAAAAACACTTGTTTTACTTATTCATCTCTTAAGAGACCATCTAAAGATTTAGGTTTAGAAATAAAGAAATGACACTTCATTGGAAAGCAATGGATTATGATAACAATGATATCCTTTTTGTTTTAATGCCATGGATGAAACCTAAAGCTTCCAAGCATGTCGAGTGATGATGAAAATGCAAATTGATCATCTCAAAAAGTGATAATGATTATTGAAATTGCCTTTTCATTTATTTGTAATCATCACATTGCCAATTCTCTATCAATTACTTGTCCACATGAGTTATAATATGATGACAAAGATAATCATCATGTAAGTGTTTTATGAATTCATAGGACAAAGTCCATAGCATGTTATCATATTTTAAAAAGGTGACTTTTTGAAAATATTCCCTACTAATGTGGGGAATATCCTTCACATAAATCTTTATGGAAACTTTGCCAAATTTTGAGCATATACTTGTAGAAACAAAAATTCAAAAACTAACCCTTAGTAAAATAATAAAAACTATACCTTTAAAACCCCATGGTGTTATCCTTGTTTGAGTTTCTTCACCTATTCTAAGAAAATTAATTGCATGAATTAGCCTAAGGAGTGGTACAGAATAAGACAACATCAATGTTTATTGCTTTTGAACAAGGAGAATCAATCATTACTCCTAAATTTTTGAACACATTTTTTCTAATTTTTTAATTTTTAGTTTTAGTTTTTGCCCTTGAATAGCTATTTACTAGTTTTTTGATCAAGGCTCATCTTGCATTACATGATTAACCAACAAGCTAGTTTTTGATTATGACTATCAACAAAAAAAAATTTCATTGTTGAATTTTAATTATTATTTTTACTTTTTTTTTTGTATTTTTAGAGAAGAGGTAGTTCCTCTTCCTTTATTAAGGCCATCTTGTCTTCCAGGATAAGTAGCCATGGAAGATTTGAGATCTTCCATGGGATCAAACTTATTTTTTTCTAACCAAATGAATTATTCTTTACTAAAAGGCTTTTGGTACATATTTAACCTATGTCCACTGACTAGGAGTGTCTTTTGATTACCATCTATAGGCAGTAATTGTAAAGAACATGTTGACCATTTTGACCACAATTCAAAATGGGTTAACCCCTTATAACCAAAAACTTGATATAAGGTCATGCTACAACATCATAGAGTGCTCATAATCTATTTTATGCCATTTCATATGTTTCTATCCTTGGTCATGGTCTAGATTAATCCTTATGTCATTGTGTCATTTAGGGGTCATTTTAGAGTCATATATGAAAGTGACAAATTTTCATGGTCTTTAAGCATTTAGATACATGAAGGAGGTTCAAACAAAGTCTCAATGGTTCATCAAAGCCTTGGTGGGCCAGATAGTCATTTCCTACTTTTAAATACATAGTCAACTAAGTAAGCAAGAGCCCTTCAAATGATAAGAATGGGATATAATAGTCTATTTCCCATGTATGCACAGTTATCCACCAAGAATGGGCACCTATAGGTACTATGTAGAAGATAATTGCATTTAAAAAGTAATTGCTTGGATTAAATCACTTCATGGTTGAAGTGTTTTATTTCAAGAAAATAAGAATGTTCAAGATGAACCATAAGGCTAGAGCAGGGAATGTCAAATTTAAGTCATAGGAACTAGTCATTTGAACTTAATAAATATAACCATAGAGTTCATAAACCTTCCAAATATCAAGTGTCAAAGCCTCATTCGATTAGATCAAAGATCAATGGCACA
Source organism: Torreya grandis (assembly GCA_037957365.1). Classification (NCBI taxonomy): domain Eukaryota; kingdom Viridiplantae; phylum Streptophyta; class Pinopsida; order Cupressales; family Taxaceae; genus Torreya; species Torreya grandis. Next base: position 74,836 of record JARHVA010011187.1, on the reverse strand, counting down.
TTGATAATAGAAAAGTCAATAAGTCAAAAAACCCCAGATCAAGATCAATGGTGTGCATTCTTATGTACAAAATCAAATCAATAATTAGTGTTGAAGATTAGGGTCAATGAGTCAAGATCAAGGAACAACGATGAATGCTCAATCATGTAATCAAAGATTGATGATGAGCATGGAGTTAATAAGTCAAAGGATATTGAGAATGATCATGATGGTACCAAGTATCATGATCATGATGAATTGATAATAGATCAATGGCCCGCATTGATCATATGTCTAACAGATCAATGACACACATTTGATCATACAAATCAAGTATATATGGTACATTTTCAACCATGTAAAACTAGATCAATAGTGTGGATCAAGGTCAAAATTCAATGATCCCAAATTACACATGAGGTCACCATATGGCATAGTCACATTAACTAGATGAAGATTGATAGTAAGGTCCATATAAAGAGTGTAGGGATACCAAGTGTCATAATATTTGATGTAAATCAAATATAAATGGTCAATGTTGAAATTCATGGCCAAGAGAATTTTGAAGAGATAAATGGAGCAAATTTGATTAGGTTTTAGGGGGTATAAGATGAAAACATGTGTTTGGAGAAATAATAGGCATATTTTTTAAGCAATATGGTAAGGAAATGAAACATAAGTAGACATGTTAGATTGAGAGATTTTGTGGCAAAGTGAATACTTCAAACTCATATCCTACCATTAAAGCTTAGTCAAGATCACCTCATAAACCCTAAATCACATAAAATATATGGGTATGGAAATTCCCTTGCTACATCATCCATCACAGGTAGTCTTGGATATAAATCAAAGATAAGCAGTGACTACCAGGGTTTATTAGATGACAAATGTGAAGAACAAGACCTAGAAGACTAATGAATGACTACAGATGGTGAACATAAGTGTCTAGAAGATAGCTAATAATTAGGAAAACATATTACAACTATCATATAATATTTTAAATAGTACATACAGGTCAACTCTCCTTAGTCTAGTTTTAAATGCTCGAGAGATGATCCATGATGAAGGTAGTTTCACAAAGGCTAGTTGAAGAGTCTCTATGCTATTTTGGAGAGTTTATCATAGTTTATATAGACACTTGTTTAAGGAGACATTCACGATTTATTTCACACTCTATTATTCTACAATATATCTATTTTTCATTCCTTGACATGTGGCATCATGACCCTTGAACTTCTTTACTTCATTTTATTCTCTTCTCTCTCCACTTATATAAGTAGCAGTCATTTTAGCTATTGTAAGGAAATTCCACTCCGTGTATGGAGAATCCTTGCTAGAATGACATTGTATTTTGACTTTGAACATTAATGAAAGTTTTTTTTAAGCTTATGAACATTTGTCTAAGTGTGCAAAGTGATGTATGGTGAGGTTAAGTGATAATATTACATCCTTTTTTCCCTTATCATCTCATGTTTATGCAAGAGTTCCTATTATATCAAGTCATATTAAGTATTGTCAAGTGTATGGGTCTATATTTTAACTATACAATTAGCCTTAGTGTTTGAAACTAGCCTATGGTTCACTTACCTTGGATAGCCTTCATGCACCTCACCTCCATATTGAAACATTCATGTTAGAATATTTTAGGACTTGGAAGTTAGAATGCATGCCCTATTTCTTAGTGTAAGAAGTATGATGGTCATATGGAAATCATCTTGGTGTATCACCCCCTTAGATTAGTTTCATTTCATGTAACTTCTATCTATTTTACCCCACAATCAGTCAACTAATTTAGGTGATAAGCACTTCAAGAGACATCTAGGGAGCTAGCCCTTAAACCTAAAGCCTCACTTCCACTATAGGTACACCCTTATATCTAGAAGTGTTCCCATGTTTCCCAAATCTAGAAGAGGTTTGAACACCCTATTATAGGGTGTAATATTTGGTGACAATAGTTTTGGCACACCTAATGGGACCAAGGTCCAAGAGAGTGGAAATATTATTGGTGTGTCTTTCCTCTAATCATCTTTTAGAAGAAAGAAAGATAACACCAATGACAACTTTGAATGATAACTTCTAGTTGTAAGCAACCCAAGTATATCTCATTAAATATTTTTATTAGATATTATGTCTCATATAACATATGATTTTGATATGAACATATATGGTGAATAAACCAATCATGAACCCCCTTATCAGCCTTGATATGAACCACATTTTAGTCATTGATATTCCTATCAAAATGCCTATCAACCATATAGACCATGTCAGCCTTATAGTCTTCTATTTCAATCACCATATAGACATCATGTTGTTGGATATCCCTATGAGGAAGGATACCAAAAAACCTATCAAGAAATGCCTTCCTACCAATCAAAAATATGAGTCCTACTAGCCCTACCATAATGCCTATCAACCTCAAGAGTATTCCTATGATTTTTGCCATGAGGAAGAAAATGTTTACATGAATTTTACACAAAGATATTATAAGGCAAGATGTGTATTCATATAGGCTAGAATGCAACAAGATGAAGCTGGTCTTGATCCCCATCATTATCCTCCCCCTCCTTTATTATTTCCATATTATATCAAGTTTTTATTGGGCCATACCATAGTTACTAGTTAATGAAGATGATATGACAACATGGGATGATGAGTATGATGTGCTCCCTAATCATCTCATGGAATGGTTATGAGGTGCTACCTAAAATTTTACGTAGATGTTGGAGATGTTTGAAGAGCTATAAGGAACTTAATGAGAGATTAAAGAATAAATAGGCTTGGCAAGGAAGTGCCTTCAATGTTAAATAGATAGGATAAGGATGTGAGAGGACAAAGAACCTAAAAATGAGTATATTACTATTGAAGAGCCTTAAGGAGGCTATTAGAAAGGTAAAAATTTTATTTATGGAGGTGTTCTTCCTTATAATCAACCCAAGAAATCATTTCCCCAAGAGCCTATCCATCAACCTTCCACCCCATCCATTCTTGAGAAATATCCCATTTTGAGGGAAGAAAATCAAGAGGAAATAGATCAAGTCATAGCTTCCTAAGAAGATGTCATGAGTGAATATGAGGAAGAAATCCCCATAAGGACCCCCCTTGGTGAACACAAGGGCAATTCTACCTTCTTGAATGAAGAGAAACATATTAAAGATTCCCTTGTAGTTATCCATGAGAAATGTGGTTAATAATTGATAAGATAAGTATTTGAATAAGACTCCATATTTGATCATGAATTTGTGGATGACCATCTCAAGCATGAAGTTGAGTGTGTTATCAAGGATAAAAGTGAAGATCAAGTCACTCCTCAAGAGATTGAAGTCCTAAAAGAATATTTTAAGACTAAGGTAAAACTTATTATTCTTGAACCACCCTTAGATGTATTGTAGCATGAAGAACACCATCCTGATGACCTTATACATCAAGAAGAAAATGTTGAAGAGGTGGTGGTTCTAGATAACAAGGATGGTAAAGATGACTAACACCTGCATATGAAGCTCTTTCAAGAGATTGAGGGTATTTGACAAGTTGGGGGTCAAATACTTGAGGTGAATAAAGAATATTGAATGGAGGATAATTACCAATATTGGGTATAATGTGTAGAGCTCATTGATGAGCTTGAATAACTTGTAGCTGAAAGTAGACCTAATTTTATTGAGAGCCCCATGAAAACTACAAAGGTATGTCTTGTTGAACCACCATTAGAGGTCATAGTTGAGGATCCATATGAAAAATTTGAGGATATTTAGATGTAAGAATATTTCATTTCCATAGCTAACCTAGTTGGATCTACTTGGTTGTCATTGAACATCATGCCAAAGAAGTTGGAAAACACCATGAAGAAGATAGAGGCATCAATGCCAAGTGTCAAAAGGCTACATGACTCATTAAATACTTCATGTCATGAAACAAGAGAGGGTTAAAAATTACCATTTGATCCTAGAGGAAGTGTTTATTTTAGGTTAGTTAGTTTGGTTTTTGTGTGTGTGTTCCATGATTGCTCATGAAACACAAGTGTGTGTTTGTTTAGTTTCTTGTCTTGTGTGTTGTTTTTTGTTAGTTTTATATTATTTGGTGTGTTTTAAAAATAAAATTATATGTCAAAATAGTGCACATGTGACTCCATAGCCTAATGGATATGATTAGGCAAATAGTCTTGGTATAGTAAGCATACCACCCTTAGGAAATCACTAAGAATGTTGACCATTTTGACCACAAGTCAAAATGGGTCAATCCCCTATAACCAAAAACTTGATATAGGGGCATGTTATAATTTCATAGGGTGTTTCATAGATTATTTTATGCCATTTCATATGTTTCTAGCCTTGGTCATGGTCTAGTTTAATCCTTATGTCATTTTGTGTCATTTAGGGGTCATTTCAGAGTCATATATGAAAGTGATAGGTTTCATTGGTGTCCCCACATTTAGAGACATGAAAGAGGTTTATATAAATTCTTAGTGGTTCATCAAATCCTTGGTGAGTGAAATAATCATTTCTTATATTTCCATGCATAGTCAATTGAGTGAGCAAGAGCCCTTCAAATGATAAGAATGGGTTCTAACAATCTGTTTACCATATATGCACAGTTGTCCTCCATGAATGGACACATACAAGTACCATGGATAAGATCATTACATTGAAAAAATAAAATTCTTGGATTTAATAACTTCATGGTTGAAAGGGATTATTTGAATAAAATGAGAACATTCAGGATTAACCATAAGGCTAGAATGAGGAACATCAAATTTAAGTCATAAGAACTATCCATTTGGACTAAAATAAATATAACCATGGATTTCATAATCCTTTTAGCTACTAAGTGTCAAATCCTCACTCAATCAGATTAAAGTTCAATGGGACATGGGTAATAATAAAGTCAGTAAGTCAAAGATAATGGATCAAGATCAATAGTGCATATTCTTATGTACAAAATATGTTCAATGATTCATGTTGAATATTAGGGTTAATAAGTCAATATCAAGGATCAATGGTGTATTTTTAATCATGTAATCAAAGATTGATGATGAGCATAGAGTCAATAAGTCAAAGGATAACTAGAATGAACATGATGGTTCTAAGTGTCACAATCATGGTGAATTGACAAGAGATTGATAATCCTCATTTGATTGTATGTCTAACAGATAAATGATGCACATTTGATCATATAGATCAAGAATTTATGACATGTGTTGAACTATATAGAAGTAGATCGATGGTGTAGATCAAGGTCAAAATTTAATAAGCCTAGATTACACATAAGGACACCATGTGGTGTAATTACATTAACTAGATGAAGACTGATAGTAGGGTCCACAAAAGGAACATGAGGCTACCAAGTGTCACAATCTCTGATGTAGATCAAAGATCAATGGCTAACATTGAAAGTCAAGGCCAAGAGACTTTCAAGGAGATATTTGAAAGAAATTTGATTAGGTTCTAGAGGGCACAAGATGAAGACACATGTCTAGAGTGATAATAGGAATATATTTTGAGTAGCATGGCAAGGAAATGCCACATAGCTAGACATGTCAGATCCAAATATTTTATGGAAAAGTGAATGCTTTAAACTCATATGACACCATTAAATCTCAATCAAGGTCACCTCATAAACCCTATAGTCTTAGGAAATCACATACAATAAATGGATATAAAAAAACCTTTACTAAACCATCCATCACAAGTAGTCTTGGATAGAAATCAAAGATAAGTAGTGACTGATAGGGCTTATTGGATGAGAAATGTGAAGAATGAGGCCCAAAAGATTAATGAATGAATACAGATGGTGAACACAAATATCTAGAAGATATCTAGAAGTTAGGAAAACATCTTATAACTATCATAACATGTTTTTAATAATGCGTACATTTCAACTCTTCCTAGTTCAATTTCAAATGCTCAAGAGATGATCCATGATGATGGCAGTTTTACAAAGGCTAGCTGAAGAGTCTCTATGTGATTTTGGAGAGTTTGTCATAGTTTATATCAATAGTTATCAAAGGATACATTCATGGTATATTTCACACTCCATTATCTATAATATAACTAGTTTTCATGCCTTGACATGTGGCATTATGACCCTTAAACTTATTTACTTCATTTTATTCATTTCTCTCTCCAATTATATAAGTAGTAGACATTTTGGCTATTGTAAGTAAATTTCACTCCATGTATGGCTAAACCCTATTGGATTGACATTGTATTTTGACTTTGAAAATTAATTCAAGTTTTTTTTTGATTTTATGAACATTTTTCTATCTATGCAAAGTGATGTATTTTGAGGTTAAGTGATAATATTATATCCTTTCTTCACCTTCCCTTATCCTTTCATGCTTATGCAAGATTTCCTATTCTAGTAGATCATATGAAGTTTTGTCAAGTGTATGGGTCTATCTTGTAAGTGTAAAATGAGCCTTAGTGTTTGAAACTAGCCTATGGTTCACTTACCTTGGATAAATTTCATGCATCTCACCTCCATATTTAAACATTCATGTTAGAATCTTTCAGGACTTGGTTGTTAGCTTGCATGCCCTATTTCTTAGTGCAAGAAGTATGATGGTCATATGGAAATAATATTTGTGTATCACCCCCTTAGATTATTTTCATTTCATTCAACTTCTATCCCTTTTCCCTCACAAGTAATCAACTAGTTTAGGTGATAAGCACTTCAAGATACATTTAGGGAGCTAGCCCTTAAACCTAGAGGATCACTTCCACTATAAGTACACCCACATACCTGAAAGTGTTCATATGTTTCCCAAATAGAGAAGAGGCTTGAACACCCTCTTCTAAGGTGTAATATTTGGTGACAACATAACCACTATCAATTTTTTTAAAATCTAAAATGGTGCTATCTACCTAGTTCTTAACTTACCTTTGAAGTGATGATACTTAAAATCATACAAAAGTGGCCAGTCTCTTAATTTGAGTTGTATTTCCTTGATGTGTAAATCATGTCATTGTTTCCTTTGGTATTACATCATCTCTGTCTACTACAAAGCTTTTTTTCTTTTTTCATCTAACTCATTCAATTGTAAATTTCTATCTCTATGTGATTCATCCAAGTCAATTCCTACTTATAGTGTAGTCCTTAAAATTTTCACATCAAATTCATTTGAAAGTAAATGTTTCTTACCAAATACCAATTCATATGGTGAAAAAATAGTAGTGGTCTTCCATGTGCTGTTAAATTTCCATACAACTTCTGGAAGTTTGGTTAGCTAATTCTTTCTCTTGATATTGACTATCTTGGTAAGGATATCCTCTAATTCTCTATTGGTAACTTCTACCTATCCATTTTCTTGAGGGTGATGTGGAGAAGACTTTCTATGGTTGACTTGGTAGATGTTTGTGAATTATTGAATCATTTTGGACATGAACTAAGGTCCCTGATTAGACACTATCTCCTTAGGTACTCAAAAATGTTGCATGATCTTAAAATATATAAAAAAATTGCTACTGGATATTATCTTGCAAATGAAAGAGCTCGTAATTCAACCCATTTTGTCACATAATCTATACATACCATCAATTAATCCTTGCCTTGAGAAGGTGGATCTATGGGCAAAACAAAGTCCATGCCCCACTTTTTAAAAGGTTTTAGAACAACTTGAGGATGGAGAGGCATTTTATAAAATTGTGTGGGTTTACCCATTCTTTGACATGGATCACATTTCCAAATGTATCTCTTGACCTACTTATGGAGATTCGGCTAGTAGTAACCAGATCTAAGGATCTTATGTATGGTCCTTTTAAATAATTATTGTCCTCCACCATTTTCATCATGACAAGCATGAGTGATGTCATAGATTTCATTATCCTTTACACACTTGCAATAAACATGATCATATCCATGTTTAAGCAATATACCATTAATCCATTTATAAAAATAACTGGATCTAATCAAATACTTATTTTAATTTTTGGTAATCTCAAAAGGAAACTTCTCTGTAGCCAAAAAGTTTGCTATATCAATAAACTAAGGTGATTATGTTGTAACAACAAATCATTATTCATTTAAGAAACTATCTTCTACTAGTTCTTATTCATCTACATTGTTCAATCTATAAATAAAATCATAAACCACATTGAACTTACCAAGTTTATCAATAATTGTTATATCAAATTCCTATAATAGTAATAGACATCTGATAATTCTTACTCTTACCACTAGTTTCTTCATCAAATATATGATAGTTACATGATCATTATATAAAAATATTTTTTAACCAATAATATAATGTCTAAACTTGTTTATGGCATAAATCAAAACAAAAAATTCTTTCATAGTGGTTATGTAGTTTCTCTGAGTTGGATTCAAGTTCTTGCTAATGTAGTATATGACAAACATATTTTCATCTTCATCTTTTGTCCTATAATAGTTCCCATAGTGTATTTAGATGCATCTATGTAAATATAGAAGGGTTATGACCAATTATGTCCTCTTAGGACTGGAGCAAAACTCATTTTTTCCTTAATGGTCTCAAAGGCTTGTTGGAAATTTGGACTCCAAATAAACTCACTCTCTTTTGTTAGTAAAGCAATCATTGGAGTAACAATTTTTCTGAAATCTTCTATAAACCTTTTGTAATATATTTCATGGCCTAAGAATATTTTGATATAAATATAGTTTTGAGGGATAGGTAAGTTTGAAATGACCTAATTTTTTTTAGATCTACTTGGATTCCTTTTGCAGAAATATGATGTCCTAAAACTATTCTTTCCTCTACCATGATCAATTTTTTTTCATGAATCAATGGATAAATGGTGTTTTTAAATATTTTTAGTCATTTAATTATATTTTTCAAACTTTCATCAAAGTAATCTCCATGACCAATAAAATTATCCATGCAAACTTCCACACAATCATTGGTTAAATTTGAAAATATAACTAAGACTGCTTGTTAGAAGGTAAGAAGTGCATTGCACAAACCCAAGGGAAATAATTTATATTTATATGTGCCCCATGGACAAGTGAAGGTTGTTTTATCCTAGTATTCATGTGCCACTTACATCTTGTTATACCCACTAAATCCATCCAAGAAATAAAAATATCTTTTCCCTACCAAGTTATCAAGTACTTGGTCAAGAAAGGGTAAAGGAAAGTAATCTCTCATGGTTTATTTTTTTCAATTCCTTATATTCTATGTACACTCTCTATTTTCCATTTTTATTAGGATCAATAAAAAAGTAATAAACCCATTGGTTGTCATAAATAGGATAAATATAATCTCACTTATAATAACTTTTCTATTTCATTTTTCACAATGTCTCTTAAAGTAAGATTAATTCTTCTCTAAGGTTGCCTTACTAGTTTAATGTTATATATATATATGATGGGTGAATAAACTTAGATGGATTCCCTTCATGTATTTATATTCCCAAGAAAAATATTGAATATGTTCTCTAAGTACATCAAAAACTTTCACTTTTTGATCATCTATCAACCAATTGTTTATGTTGAGTGACTTCCCTGGTGCTACTATGATTTACTTAGTGATTGTATGGGAAGAATATATTTGTTTGAATTAACTCATCATAGAGTTGAGAGGAAAGGGATGTGGAAATAACATATGGAATGTGGTAGTATCTTTGACAAATTTATCTTTTATAAAAATCACTCTAACTAAAGGATAACATAAGGCTGTTAAGAATGAATTTGACCTTCATTTGCCCATTGCACAACACTGTGTTGAATGTCTTTATGGTAATAAAACATGATGGAAGAGGTGGGAAAGTATGGAAATTAATAAGGATAGGAAATTATATCATGATAATATCATCTATAAAAATATATAGCTGGACTAACAAGATCCATAACTAGACTATCAATATCCATAGCTAGATTGTCAAGATCCAGAGATGGACTATCAAGAGCCATAACATTTTTGATACTTATTGATAACTCATCCTCTACTTATTAAATATGATCAATTATTATGACCATAGATAGAGAGGATATACTTTTACATTTTTCTTCAGGTTGATCTACCCATAATTATTTGACAAGATTGATTTATGGTTGTGCAGGTGGATATAAAGAAATGCATTTTGATTTGAGACCATTTGAGATGGTCATATCCCCTGATCTACAATCAATAAATGTTAGCACCATTGATAACCAAGGCATTCTTAGGATCAATGGGTATCCAATTTTTTTAATTTATAGGCTAGATAATAATAAAATCAACAGGATACTCCCATGACTCTAGTCAATGTTATATCCTCAATAACACCATCTGGTTTAGTAGTGGAATGATATACCATCTATTAGATTGTGGTAGTGGGTTGTATATTTGTTAAATAAATATTTTTAATGGTGTCCATAGTCATTAAAATAATATAATCTCCCAAGTCCACCAATACATTTCCTATCTCCTTCTTTTTAATCATTATATAAATGACAAGACTCTCTAGGTCTCTATATTTGGGTAAATGTAAATTACCTACTAATAAATAATCAAGATTTCCATCTACTTGTATAGTCTTGGGATATTGACTTTTCCTTCTAGGTGTCTTAATACATATATTTTTTATCACCTGATTGAGTTATAGAATGTACCTAATAGCTTAAAATAATGGAATTTCTATGTTTAGTTTCTTTAGTTCTTGAATCAACTTAGATTCCTTTTTGTCTTCCACTTCCTTTAATCATTATATAAAAGGAATAGATGGAGGATTTGTGGTAACTTTCTCTATTTTTAAAATTTTCTCTTCTAACTCTTCTTCTTTCTATAGTTGATTTTGTTGACTTAATTTTTCATGAGGCATTTTTTTGATGATGATCTAACATTCTTGTTGTTGGGTGAATATTTTGTCGTCAACTAACTAAGGAAAAAATGGGTATATCAACCATAACACAGGGAGATTTATGCCATGAAAAGTGTGGGTTTACCAGATCTGGATGAGGTAAATCTCTCCTCTCATCAAGGGGAGGTTCCCTATGAATATTTATATGCTATATGTATATATAATTAAGCAGAAAATAACACTTGGGGTGGTATAACAACATCCACCTCTCTTTTTTCAGAGGTGATGTACAAGGAACAAGAGAGAGAAATTCTGGTCGTGGGCCAACAACATCCCTCTTCTTTCAAGAATGGTATCCAACTTAAATCACCTGAAGTAACAAAGTTCACAAAGACACACACGTAATCACAAAGTATTCTATTGTCTCCTTTGCCGATTAAGAACAAGTGCAACCATAGAGTGAAATGAAGCGCAAAGTATTTGTCTAAAACTACAAAGGATAAAAGGATCACAAAGATAAAATTAGCTCAAAGTCTATCTTCTACCTTTTAGAAATGCCCTCAGATAATATCAACACACCCACTTTGCTTATTAAATCAAACAAATAAGAGATTATCAGGAAATAGGACATAAGAACTGTTTCCTAAATAACATAGATAACTTCAACACAAAGTCTGAAATAAACCTGCTTCTCATTCATTTAACAAAATATGATTTACAAGTTGAGCACAAAGTTTCAAAAAGTGTTTCAATTTTGGCAGAGTTTTTGCTCTCAATTATTAGAGATATATTTACAAAAGAGGTCTCCACTATATATAGGGAAAAACTCTCAGAAACTAGAAAATATTAAAATACAAAAATATCTTAGTCAAAGATGACTCATCTTTGACTTTGAGATATTTTTTCAGATTTTTTATATGTAATTAAAGATTACAAAAATGCATGCACCTTTTTCATGACAAAAGTGCATAAGGAAAGAAGAAAGAAGGGGAAAAAGTTTCAGCTCTTGCCACCAGACTTTTTCAGATGAGCATCGTACATAGCAATGGATGCCTAAATTCCTATACTATCTGGCACAACTGTGTTCTTGAAAATGACCCTGGCTCTAATTAAAGCATCTTTCAATGTTGTGATTGCCTTAGCATGACTAGCTAACCTAGATCTTAGATTATCCATAGTTAACTAAGTATCTAAAATGTTATCCACAGAAGTCATTGAGAAGGTTTTCTCTTCAAAATCTCTTTGAATCATACCCTTAAAACCTTGGATCATTTCTTCGGCTGAGAGAAATTGGTTATCCCGGGAAGTGAGATCGCAAGGTAGTTCTTCCAGTCTATTTAGTAGGCCTGTGTCAGTCTTCTCACTAGCATCCTTGGAAGATTTGAGATCTTCAATCAACTCCTTGAGAACCTGTATCTTGTATATCAGTGACTCCTTGATCTTAACATAGAAATCTTTGCTGGAGATGACGTCAATAGATATCAAGGTGATTTTCTTCAGATCCTTCATCTCCCTCCACTTGCTAAGATATTTTTTTGTACTATCAATGTCCTAAGAGATAAGAGAGACAAGGTCATCTAAATCTAACCTCACCTTCTTCATCTTATATATCTTTTCTGTAACCTCCATAAGTAAGGAAATTCCCTGAGTATGCATATTTTCAACATAAAGCTCTAGCACTTTCCCTTTCAAGTAGGTTTTATCTATCTTTTGAATGACAAGGTCATCTATAGAGAAGGCCTCTGGAGTCACCACTTGAGGGGGAAGAGTGAATTTCCTTATTACTATCATCAATTTCTCCATCTTGGCCTTATAGTAGTCTTTCATCTCCTTTTCTCTGTCAAATTTCTGGACCGTGATGTCCATTGCAGACTGTAGATTGCTTTTCACACCTTCATGAGTAACTTTGCCAAGTTCAACACGAGAGATGGAATAGCTGCTCATGTCAAATCCCTCAAGGGTTGAGTCCTGCAAAGGCTTAGCTATTTCTATAAATTTATGCCCCTCTTTCTCAACCAATTTTGAGAGAATCCTTGCCCTCTTAGGAGCCTTAGCTTTCACCAGCACTATTTTGCCAAAATTGAAGTCATCTTTAGAGATGGCTAGCTTCTTTCTCTTAGGGGTGAACACTGACATCCAAGGTGGGAGAGAAGTACTTAATGTGGCAATAGCTCCTGCAACTGGTGTTACCATGGTAATGTCTACACTGCTAGTAGTAACAGTGGTTGTAGTAGGAGTAACAGGCAAAATTGTACCAGCTATTAATTAATCAAGGGAAAAACTTTCTCCCAAATTTAAAGAAGGAGATGCCAAACTAGGAATAGATCCAGAGGTGTGAAGAGTATCTCCAGAAGCACCCTAAGGATCACCAAATATAACTCTAAAAGGGGAAGCGACTCTAGAAGAAGGAACACTGATAGGAGATAGAGGTGAAGGAGATGCCATAGGAGACTGAGGTGGAGAAGGAGAGACATTTTTAAGTAGTTGTGCCCCTTCTTAGGAAGGTAGAGGTTCATCCCTTTGCTATTCTGAAAGCCTGTCATCTATCTCCATTTGTTGAGCTGTTTGTTCCTGGGAGCTTTGTTCTGCAACTCCCTTAGCCGCTAATTCTAGCTCTTCAATAACCTTTGATATTTTAGAAATAAAGATGATTCTATGCTTGTGAGGCCTAGATCGGGAAGGAACATCACCTTGTTCTTGGTCCTATTTTCTACCTTCTTCCTCATTTCTACTTGAAACTCAGCCTCTGATCCTGTAATAAACTCTTTTAGTATGATCCCTTTGGCTGCTAACCAATCGTTAGTGTTAGCCAATATTGCCTCAAGTCTCTTCTTCAGAGAAGTTAGCTCTTTCTAAGACCACTGAATTGGAGGAAGAGGGGAGTCAACAATTTTCTTGGTTAGGTACCTACTATTAATAATGCTCCTATCATCGACAAAATTGGGGGGAATCTCTGCAAGCAAAAAATATTTGATGTACTCTAGGGTCAGCCTGTTGTAGTCCATCCTCCTGATTTCTTCAGCTATCCTCAGGTCTACCCAGATGTCTTCGATCATAGGCTCATGGAATTGAGTCTTTCATTTGATCATGTCCTTGACACCCCTATAGTCAAATTTGTCCCTTCTCTTGAATTTTTTCATAGTGACCAGCTGCATCTCTGTTTCCATGACTTTGGCTTTGGCTGCTGTCAAGATAGAGTATTTGCCAATTTCAACTGGAAACCTGAAACCTGGCTTTTTCAGCTCCATCTGCCTAGTATTTATGACAAACATTTGTCTACATAGCTCCATCAAAATTAACTTATCAGAAGGAAACCTGGGGAGCATATAGGGATAGCCTTGGAAAAAGCCAACCCAAAGATAACAGAAGGTGGGAAATTGAAGGAACATACAACCATAGTCGTTGATGACCATCCAAGCCTCATCAGATACTCTCTTCTATTTGAGCTGAGGGTCAAAGAGGCATAAAAATATGGCAAAGAAAGAATCATTTAACTTTTTAAAATGATGGATTGATCCTTGAAGCATTAACTAGGGGTAATATGAGTAGACTGGGGTGGTATTTTTATTCCCTTCAGTTGTCAAACCTGGAAAGGTTCGCATTGAGGTAGCTATATACACAAGGTACGAAGCCATATAGAACTTTGAAGAAGTTTATACCTTAGCCAGTTTCTCATGAAGGGCATTACTGATCTGTTCACCTCAAAAGATGACTTGCTTACCCTGAAGGATGATCTTGATGAATGGGTACATCCACTTGTGGAACTGTGAGGAAGACGGGAGGCCTCACACTTTGTTGAGAAGGGTGATCAAGTCACCAACTTCTTCATTGAAATTTCTCCTTGGGAAGTTCCATAGCCACCTGGATAAATTAGTTTTGTGGGCCTTTAACCACCTATTATTCATTACTTTCTTTGCCCTCTCAAGGTCCTGATCATACTCCTTCTGTGCTTCTATGAAGTCAATCCTTAGCACTTTGGTAGCAGGAGGGCACATGAATACTTTGTCAATAAATTTGGGATCCAGCCAAATTATTACATTGCCATTGGCATCTGAGACTGATTTGGTCTCTTTGTTATAGAACTGGGTGCACTGGAGGATGAACTCTATATGATGTGCTGCCACTGGGAAAGTGACAACCAGATGAATGTTGATTTCAATGATTCTCTTCATTTCAGAACTCAGGTTCATTGCCTTAGTTTTGGTCACAAACTCAGTCATATCCACGTGGCAAATCTCTGTATCTCTAATGTAATCAACATTAGAGGTGACCGAAGTGATCGAGAAGACACCCTAGTACTTGTACTTCATGGCCTTTGACTTTTTTAGAGAAGTTTTAGACATCAAAACTGGCCTCGGTTGAATGGGTGCTGACGAGCAAGAATCTTTTGAAAGTACTGTAGTCATGATCATGTAATTAGGTAAAAGTGAAAAAATTGGGGAATTCGCACATTAAGTGATCATGACCAAGGAAGGGCACTTAATAGGGCTGGGTCCAAAATTGGGGGAAAAAAGGGGAGGAAAGGAAAAAGACGAGAAAGGGGAACATTCCTTCAGAGTTAGAGAAATTTGGGTGAGAGATTCATGGGCGGCGAAATTAGCCACCCTTGCATAAAGAATGATCAAATATGTATGGGTGGCAAAATTTGCCACCCCTGCATATTTAAATAGAAAAAAAGTGTATGGGTGGTGAAATTCACCCCCCCTGTAGGGAAAGTCTACATGAGCGGCAAAATTTGCTGCCCCTACAGAGAAAGTTAGGAAGTCAAGGGCGCGCGAGTGCATGGGTGGCAAAAATTGCCACCTATGTAAGGAAGCCAGGAAGTCAAGGGCGCGTGGGTAAGAAGGGATGGCACTGACCAATATGTAAGGGAGAGAAAAGGGAGTGGGCCAACTGGCCCAAGGGAAAAACGAGACTAAAAACCCCAACTTTTTAGAAAAACAAATTAGAAAAAAGAAAACAAATGCAAAAAACACAGCCTTTCTGGAGAACCATGTGCACCGCGAGCACAAATCCACAAAAATGCACTTTAACCCATTCGCTGGATCATCCAGAGGTAGAGGATAGGAGGAGGAGAGGAGGAATGAAACAAAAGAGCATTAAAATTGGACTATATGGGGTGAAAATCAACCCCAACAACCCAACGCGCATGGAAAGAAATGCCACACACAAAAAATGAGGTGATACAGGGGCAGAAAAAATTGCCACCCTTGCAAGTCAAAATGCAGGGGTGGAAAAAATTTCCACCTTTACATCTCAAAGGTAAAATGCACTGGCGGCAAATTTTGCCTCCCGTGCATGAAAATGAAAGACAAGAAACACTAACTCTGAAAGAGGCAGGTTTTGGTCTCCTGGTCGCATCGAGACCATAACAACCTTTATATTTTGGGGAAGACGTGATGAAAAGACATTACAAATTTTGAAAGGTGCAGTTTGACCAAGATGAGAATGAGAAAAACCCATCTCAAAAATAAACTTAGAGAGATGAAAAATGAAATGGACAAGTTTCGTAGGGGGTTGTTCCCAAAAACAAGCTAAGCTAATTTTGAAAACAATAGCTAGCTCCTGTTGGGGAACTTTCATTTAATCAAATCGATCAACATGAGTAGAAATCAATCTCTAAGTTCCTTCATCTAAGCCATTGGGCTATAGAGTCAAGCTAAAAATGAAAGAAAAATAGACAAAACGTAAAAACTGTACATATATACAAATGGACCCATCTAAGCTTCAAGGATTGAATAGCTTCAAATGTTGCCCACTGTGGGGTAGTGCAAATGGCGTTCCATCTTGGTATTCTAGGAAGAAGTTAGCCTTACCATAGATCTGTCGAATGGTGAATGGGCCTCTCCATAAGGAGTGAAATTTTTTGTGCATCCCTTTTGGTTCTCGCCTCTTGTCCCACAACAAGACTTAATCTCTGACTTAGAATTCTCAAACCTTAAATTTTTATCAAAAAATTCCTTCACCTAATTCTGATGTGCCATGATTGATCTAATACCATGGTTCACCTCTCATTCATCTTGATCAGACACATGATTCTTTTGTCGAGCAAACTTTCAAAGGTTAAGTCTTCGATTGCTTTGGTTAACCTGAGCGCTGATAGTTCAAGGGTGATGGGGATTTTCGCATTCAAGCCATATAAAAGTTGGAAAGGCAACATACCTATATCCTTTTTGGGTGTTATCCTATCCACCCGTAAAACATCATACAATGCTTTGTGCCATGTTCTCTAATTGTCATCTACCAACTTTTTGATAATAGTGACTAGGTTCTTATTAATCGATTCTGCTTGGCCATTTCCTTGAGGGAAATAATCTAAAGTGTGGGATAGGGTAATCCCATAATAAAAACAAAATTGATTAATTTCATGTGATAAAAAATAGGCCACATTATCTGTTACAATTTTAAGTGGGACCCCAAACTGGGAGATGATATTTTCTTTGAGAAAATTACACACTACTTCAGACGTAGCATGCTTAGTTGGGATGGCCTCCACCCACTTGGTAAAGTAATCTATTGTTGTGAGGACATAATCATGTCTGGCACTTAAAGATGGGTTGACGATGCCAATGAAGTCAATACCCCACTACTAAAAAGGCTCCTCGATTACTACTGGATTGAGAGGCAATGCAGCTAGTTTAGGCTTCCCAATGAACTGTTGACACAATTCACACCTATGCACCCATTTGTAGGCATCTTGGAACATCGTGGGCCAACAATATCTCACTCACAAAATCTTTTATGCTATCACTCATGCAAAAAAATTCCCTCCACAGGCTAAATTGTGAAAAGACTCTAAGAGTTTTTCTTGTTGCACCTTATCAACACAACAAAGAAATGCTCCATCCAGGTTCCTTTTGTATAGACCATTATTCCACAAAACATAACTAGCAACCTTTAACTTAACATTCCATTTCTCCTTATAGAAAAGATGAGCAGGACACTCACCATATGTGAAAAAATAGGTGATATCAGAATACCAGTCATCAGTAGTGGCAACAAAGAGGACTGTAGGCACACCTTCAATCTCTATTTCTTCACTTTTTGCTTCATTTGGAATGTTATTGGCGATCAACTGAAAAAGGCCCTTTCCCCACATGAGTTTGGTAGGTTTGATGTCCAGATCAAACTCCTAAATCTTGGTGATCCAATTACCCCTCTTCGTACCAAACTCCTACTGAGTCAAAAGGGATTTCACTGTTGTATCAGGTATGAGAACTTCAGTGTGCGAGTTCAGGATATAAAACCTGAAATGATTGACTGCCTTGACCACCGCGTATGCATGCTTCTCCATGTTGGAATATTTTAGCTCATTAACCTTGAGTGGACAACTCATGAAGGAGATATGAGATTCTACACGTTCTTGGTTCAATTGAATTAAAATGGCTGAGAGTGTATGTTCGGAAGCATAACTGTATATTTTAAAACTTTTAATGTAATCTGGATGAATCAGGACTAGTGCGCGAGCGATTGCTCCTTTGATGTCCTTGAATGCTGATTTTCCCTCTACAGTCTACCTGAAGGTAGCATTGCCTTTCATCATATTGATGATGTGGCGGGTCTTCTCAGTGAACTTAGGGATGAATCTTCGAAGAAAATTCACCTTTCTAAAGAAAGAGTGAACCATAGTTTTGCTAGTAGGCAAAATAAGTTCCTAGATGGAATTGACTCTTTCTGAGTCAATTTTAATACCTTCTTAGGACACAATGTGTCCGAGAAGTTTTCTTTCAGTCACCCTGAAGATAGATTTGTTTGGGTTAAGAGAAATACCATTCTGATGACAGTGGTCTAGTACTCTTTGTAAATGGTGGACATGGTCAGAACGATGCTTTGAAAACACTGTCAGATCATCCAAGTACACTATAATGATTTTTCCCATTTCATCCTTGAAAGCGAGGTCCATCACCCTTTGAAATGTGGCACTTGCATTTATTAGACTAAAAGGCATTCTTCGATAAGCGAAAGTGCCCCAAGGTGTGGTAAAAGTAGTCTTATGCGGATCCGCTTTTCCAACTTTGACCTAATTGTACCCTGAGAAACTATCTAGCATTGATAACATTTTTGAACCTATTACCATTTGTAGGACTTGATCCATGATAGGGAGAAGGTAGTTATCTTTTAAAGATAACTGATTCAAGTTCCTAAAATCCACACAGATTCAAATTTCACCATTCTTCTTTTTGACAGGCACTATGTTGGCAATCCATGTGGAGTGATGGATTGGGAAAATTATCTAGGAATCAAGCATTTTTTGTATCTCAGCTAAAATAGTACCTAATATTTTTGGATTATATTGCCTGGACTTTTGCTTGTAAGGTACAGAGTTTGCCTTAAGAGAAATGTCGTGGCGGATGTCATTCAACTTGAGTGATTTTAGATCATCGTAGGAATAAGCCAAGACATCTATATATTGGTGAAGTAGACTAGCAAGCTTAAATCTCTCCTTAGGAGTGCAGCATTTCCCAATGTTTACCATCTTAGGATCTCCTTCAGTTCCTAGGTTTACTTGATCAAAATCTTGAG
Source organism: Torreya grandis (assembly GCA_037957365.1). NCBI lineage: Eukaryota > Viridiplantae > Streptophyta > Pinopsida > Cupressales > Taxaceae > Torreya > Torreya grandis. Next base: position 55,583 of record JARHVA010011187.1, on the reverse strand, counting down.
AGGAGTTTGAATCTGTTTACAGTTGTTTAATAAACTTGTCATGATTATCAAACAATTTCTTTAGGGAAACCAAGCCTTTGGAGATTTTATTCCCCTTAAGCTGCAAGAAATCCTCACCTGTGTTCGTGTTTGATTCAGAAGTTACTTCGTATTCCTAGAGTTCACTACCTTCAAAATGCAATTGTTTGAAGCTATCCTTTTGCTCCAAGAAGGAAATAATTTGATCATCATTGTTAAATAATTGCCAATGGCTGACATTATCAGGTATACTTGGCTGAAAGACCAGTTCAATATTATACTTATCTCTTTTAAAATATGGATGAGAAACTAAGAGAGTAGCAGAGATAGCCAATGCATCCGCCTAGTCATTGAATTCCCTTGGAACTGTGGAGATGCTAAAATCATCAAAATTTTTGATTTGGTCCCAGAAAAGATTGCGATAATGACACAATCTTTCATTTTTGGTCTGATAGAGGTTTCTTACCTGGCAGACTACCAACTTGGTGTCCCCTTTAGCATGAAGTAATTTAATTCCCTTTTCTCTAGTAGCCTATAATCTAAGCAACAGGGATTCATACTCAGCTGTGTTGTTGATATTATTGAACTACAATTTGTAGGATAAAGGAACAATATCTCCCTGAGGAGATACCAACACAACCCTAGCTCCCGAACCGGTAGAAGAGCAGCTGCCATCAAATTCTAAGGTCCATACCCCATTAGACACCGCTTTTTCTTTGAAAACTTCTTCATTTGGGGGAAGAGGTTCTTTCATGTATTCATTTTGCTTTGTCGACTCTCCCACTATGTCAGCTGAACACAATTTCAAGTTATCATCTGTAGGAGTTTCATCAGATGCCTCATGAACCTCGTCTATGGATAGGAAGTAATTGCCCATGACTGAAGACTCAAATAAAATTTGAGCTTCTGGTGTTGATGATCAGGTGACTACATACCTTGCCTCTTTTTTAGGAAGCAACTTCTTCATAACACCTTGAATTGGGATCCTTGCTTCCGACAAGTCCATACTTAGCTCGCCTCCAACATCTTTGCAAAAATTTTACCCAAGCAAGATGTCGTAAGAGACTGGAACATCGACCACTAGAACCGTCATTTTTATCCACTTTTTTGGAAAAGCTGTGAAAGCAAATTGGGTGTTTTTTATCTGACCAAGGAGTGAAACTTGCTTATTTTCCATAGAAAAATACCTCCCAAAAGTTTTGGTCAAAGTTAGGCCAAGGGAATCTGCCACCTTCACGGGCATGACATTATTTGAGGCTCCAGAGTCTATAATGCAATTACTTAGTTTTTAACCATTTATTAGTAGGGAAACATAAAAAGGTTCTATCTTCCCAGGAGCAACAGGAGGAGTCAAAAGATTATTTTGGGCAGATTTATCTTTGGGGAGATCATGAACAGCCTTTAAAGAATCTTGTCCTATAAGGACGACTTTATTTTTCACATATTCTACCAACCTCTCAAATTGTTCTGGGTTAGCTCTCAAATATTCAATTCTCTATCATTTGGATTTTAGTCTTTCTGGCATGATCAATTATATCAAATAATTGAAAAGAATTTGAAACAGAGGAAGAGAGTCCATCATCTAGAATTTTAGTAGGTGTGGCACTGGTCTGAGCAACAGAAGTGGAAGGTATGGGGTGGTTGGAGGTATTTACTTTTTTGTGAATTACCTTATCTTTTGATTGAGGAGGCAATGGATTCCCTAGTTTAGCGATGGAAACTGCTGGCTGGGGTTCTTTTACCTTTTCTTTATCAGTTTGTGGAGCTGACTGGTTTTGAGATCTGGTGAAAATAGCATAAGATCCATCTAACCCTTCTCCTTTACTTCCAGCTTCATCCTGGTAATCCAAGAAACCAATATTGGAGTCACCAGCTAATTCTTCTTCCTACTCATTAAAGAGATTAGCATCATCTTGTTGGTCCAACTGAGGTTGAAGCAAATAGTCATGTTTAGCCTCTAGGTAACTGACTGCTGAATTGGCAGGTGCTACTTTAATGGCCAATTTCCCTGGAGGGGGAGGTAGGCGATTTGATTGCCCTTGGTTTTGGGAAGCATTACCCTGATATTGTTGATTCTGAAACGTTCTCCTAGGCATATCTCGATATGTGGGAGCAGATGCACCTTAGGCCATTTGTCTCTTCAAAGTTATCAATTCATTTGTCAATTTTTGCACCATAGAATTTGTAGTGCCTATAGAAGAGCTTTCAGTAGATGAGGAGAATCTATTTTTACTAGGGTTTTTTATGATCTTACCTGCCAAGATAAGATCATCCTCAATCTCAATAGCCAAATTTTGAGCCAATGCTAGATCCATAGGGCCAACTCGCCTCAACAGGAAACTTACTTCAAGAAGCTGCGAGTTGATAAAAAACACTTGAGATTCTTTGGCATGGGTTGAGTAACAGTTGGGATCCAGTTCCTTAACTTGTTGAATTTAGCTATGAAATCCCTCATGGGTTCTTGGGATTCTTTTTTCATCTGGGTTAGCTGTGCTAACAAAGCATGGGCATCTTCAGCAAGTTTAAACCTAGCTTTGAATTTGGCTTTGAGAGTGTTCTAGTCAGTCACTGACCCGGCCTGTAGGTGGTAGAACCAATCTACAACAACACCTTGCAAAGTTTATATAAAAAGTCTCACTACTACATCCTCAAATTCCACACTGATTACACCACATGCTATGAAGAAAGTGGCAATATGCTCATCGGGATGAACCTTCCCATCACCAAAAAACTTAGAATTTTTTTTTATAGAACTACGAGGTAGTTCATGCAAGGGTGGGAAAAAATTAAGAGGACCAAAAGAATTGCCCCACGGACCTTGAGCCATTATGATATGAGGATTAAATGGCAGGATAAAAAATCTTGGTGGAGTGTTTATAGGTAGGGCCCTATTAACAGTAGAAAAAGAAGCTCTACCTTGCATTGGTGACCCAATAAGGTTAGGAGGAAGACTCCTAGACTGTTGGAGGAAAGGTGGTGGAGGAAACATATCAAAATTGCTCTGCTGTGCCAACTCAAACATGGGGTCAAAAACACCCTTGGCTCTCTAGCTTCTTGTGTAACATGGAGTTACCAGATTTCAAGTGAAAAAGGGACCGAAACTGCTTCAAGTTGAAGCTTGAGGCTTCAAAATGCATGTTCGTAGTCCCCAGCGGAGTCGCCAAAAACTATTGGGTGAATATTTTGTCGTCAACTAACTGAGGACAAAATAGGTATATCAACCATAGCATAGGGAGATTTACACCACAAAAAGTGTGAGTTTACTAGATCTGGATAAGGTAAATCTCTCCTCTCATCAAAGGGAGGTTCCCTATGAATATTTATATGCTATATGTATATATAATTAAGTAGAAAATAATACTTGGGGTGGTATAACAGCATCCACCTCTCTTTTTTTAGAGGTGATGTACAAAGAACAAGAGAGAGAAATCCTAGTCATGGGCCAACAACATCCCTCTTCTTTTAGAAATTGTATCCAACATAGAGTAAAAAATCACCTAAAGTAACAAAGTTCACAAAGAAACACATGTAAGCATAAAGTCTTCCATTGTCTCCTTCGCCGATTTAGAACAAGTGCAATCATAGAGTGAAATGAAGCACAAAGTCTTCGCCTGAAACTACAAAGGATAAAAGGATCACAAAGATAAAAGTATCTCAAAGTCTATCTTCTACCTTTTAGAAATTCCCTCAGATAATATCAACACACCCACTTTGCTTATTAAATCAAACAAATAAGAGATTATTAGGAAATAGGACATAAGAACTATTTCCTAAATAACACAGATAACCTCAACACAAAGTCTGAAATAAACCTGCTTCTCATTCATTTAACAAAATATGATTTACAAGTTGAGCACAAAGTCTCAAAAAGTATTTCAATTTTGGTATATTTTTTGCTCTCAATTATCAGAGATATATTTACAAAAGAGGTCTCCACTATATATAGGGAGAAACTCTCAAAAACTAGAAAATATTAAAATACAAAAATTCTTAGTCAAAGATGACTCATCTTTGACTTTGAGATATTTTTCTAGATTTTTTACATGTAATTACACATTAAAAAAATGCAAGCACCTTTTTCATGACAAAAGTGCATAAGAATAGAAGAAGGAAGGGGAAAAAGTTTCAGCTCTTGCTGCCAGACTTCTTCAGATGAGCATCGTATATAGCAATGGATGCCTGAATTCCTATAATGTCTGGTGCAACTATGTTCTTGAAGATGACCCTGGCTCTAATTAAAGCGTCCTTCAATGTTGTGATTGCCTTAGCATGACTAGTTAACCTGGATCTTAGATTATCAATAGTTAACTGAGTATTTAAAATGTTATCCACAGAAGTCATTGGGAAGGTTTTCTCTTCAAAATCTCTTTGAATCATACCCTTTAAACCTTAGATCATTTCTTCAGCTGAGAGAAATTGGTTATCCCTGGAAGTGAGGTCGCAAGGTAGTTCTTCTTTTCTATTCAGCAAGCCTGTGTCACTCTTCTCACTAGCATCCTTGAAAGATTTGAGATCTTCAATCAACTCCTTAAGTACCTGTATCCTGTATATCAGTGACTCCTTGATCTTAACATAGGAATATTTGCTGGAGATGATGCCGATAGATATCAAGGTGATTTTCTTCAAATCCTTCATCTCCCTCCACTTGCTAAGATATTTTTTTGTACTGTCAATGTCTTGAGAGATAAGAGAAACAAGGTCATCTAAATCTGCCCTCACCTTCTTCATCTTGTCTGTCTTTTCTGCAACCTCCATAAGTAAAGAAATTCCCTGAGTATGCATCTTTTCAAAGTAATCCTCTAGCAATTTCCCTTTCAAGTAGGTTTTCTCTACCTTTTGAATGACAGGATCATCTATAGAGAAGGCCTCTGGAGTCACCGCTTCAGGAGGAAGAGTGAATTTCCTTATTACTGCCGTCAACTACTCCATCTTGGCCTTATAGTAGTCTTTAATCTCCTTTTCTCTATCAAATTTATGGACCATGATGTCCATTGCAGAATGTAGATCACTTTTTGCACCTTCGTGGTTCAACATGAGAGATGGAATAGCTGCTCATGTCAAAAACCTCAAGAGTTGCATCCTGCAGAGGCTTAGCTATTTCCAAAAATTTATGCCTTTTTTCCTCAACCAATTTTGAGAGGATCTTTGGCCTCTTAGGAGCCTTAGCTTTCACCAGCACTATTTTGCCAAAATTGAAGTCATCTGTAGAGATGGCTAGCTTATTTCTTTTAGGCATGAATGCTGACATCCAAGGCAGGAGAGAAGTACTTACTATGGCAATAACTCCCATAGCTAGTGTTACCATGGTAACATCTGCAATGCTAATAGTAACAATGGTTGTAGTAAGAGTAACAGGTGAAACCATACCAGCTGTTGATTGATCAAGGGTATAACTTTCTCCCATATTGAAGGAAGGAGATGCCAAACTAGGAATAGATCCAGAGGAGCAAAGAATATCTCCAGAAGTGCCCTGAGGATCTCCAAATATAACTCTAGAAGGGGAGGCGGCTCCAGAAGAAGGAAAACTAATAGGAGATAGAGGTGAAGGAGATGCCATAGGAGACTGAGGTGGAGAAGGAGAGATGTTTTTAAGCGGTTGTGCCCCTTCCTAGGAAGGTAGAGGTTCAACCCTTTTCTATTCTGAAAGCCTGTCATCTGTCTCCATTTGTTGAGCTACCTGTTCCTGGAAGCTTTGTTCTGCAACTCCCTTAGCCGCTGATTCTGGCTCTTCAGTAACCTTTGATATTTTAGAAACAAAGATGATTCTAGGCTTGTGAGGCCTAGATTGGGAAGGAACACCACCTTTGTTCTTGGTCCTATTTTCTACCTTCTTCCTCATTTTTGCTTGAAACTCAGCCTCTGATCTTGTAATAAACTCTTTTAGTACGATCCCTTTGGCTGCTAACCAATCATTAGTGTTAGCCAATATTGCCTCAAATCTTTTCCTTAGAGAAGTTAGCTCTTTCTGAGACCACTGAATTGGAGGAAGAGGGGAGTTAGCAATTTTCTTGGCTAGGTACCTGCTATTGATAATGCTCCTATCATCGACCAGATTATAGGGAATCTATGTAAGCCCCAAATATTTGATCTGCTCTAGGGTCAGCCTGCTATAGTCCATCATCTAAATTTCTTTAGCTGTTTTCAGGTCCACCCAGATGTCTTCGATCATAGGCTCATGGAATTGAGTCTTTCATCTGATCATGTCCTTGACACCCCTATAGTCAAATTTGTCCCTTCTCTTGAATTGTTTCATAGTGACCAACTGCATCTCTATTTCCATGACTTTGGCTTTGGCTGCTATCAAGATAGAGTATCTACCAATTTCAACTGGAAACCTGAAACATAGCTTTTTCAGCTCCATTTTCCTAGTATGTACGATAGCCATTTGTCTACATAGCTCCATTAGAATTAACTTATCAGAAGAAAACCTGGGGAGCATAAAGGGATAGCCTTGGAAAAAGCCAACCTAAAGATAACAGAAGGTGGGAAATTGAAGGAACATACAACCATAGTCATTGATGACCATCCAAGCCTCATCAGATACTCTCTTCTGTTTGAATTGAGAGTCAAAGAGGCATAAAAATATGGCAAAGAAATTGTCATTTACCCTTTTAAAATGGTGGATTGATCCTTGAAGTGTTAACTGGGGGTAATATGAGTAGACTGGGGTGGTCTTTCTGTTTCCTTGAGTTGTCAAACTTGGAAAGGTTCACATTGAGGCAGCTATGTACACAAGGTATGAATTCATATAGAACTTTATAGAAGTTTTTACCTTAGTCAGTTGCTCGTGAAGGGCATTTCTGATTTGTTCACCCCAAAAGATGACCTGCTTACCCTGGAGGATGATCTTGATGAATGGGTACATCCACTCATGGAACTGTGAGGAAGACAGGAGGCCTCACACTCTTTTGAGAAGGGTGATCAAGTCACCAACTTCTTCAATGAAATCACTCCTTGGGAAGTTTCACGGCCACCTGGATAAATTAGTTCTGGGGGCCTTCAGCCCCCTGTTATTCATTACTTTCTTTGCCCTCTTAGGGTCCTTGTCATACTCCTTCTATGCTTCTATGAATTCAATCCTCAACACTTTAGTAGCAGGAGGGAACATGAATACTTTGTCAATAAATTTGGGATCTAGCTAAATTATTACGTTGCCACTGGCATTTGAGACTAATCTGGTCTCTTTGTTATAGAACCGGGTGCACTGGAGGATGAACTCTGTATGATGTGCTACCACTGGGAAAGCAACAACCAGATGAATGTTACTTTCAATGATTCTCTTCATTTTGGAACTCAGGTTCGTTGCCTTAGTTTTGGTCATGAACTCGGCCATATCCACATGGCCAATCTCTGTATCTCTAATGTCATCAACATTAGAGGTGACCAAAGTGATCGAGAAGATGCCCTATTACTTGTACTTCATAGCCTTTGACTCTTTGGGAGAAGTTTTAGACATCAAAAATGGCCTCAATTGAATGGGTGCTGATGAGAAAGAATCTTCTTAAAGTACTGTAGTCATGATCGTGTAACTACGGAAAAGTGGGCAAATTGGGGAATTTGCACATTAAGTGATCATGACCAAGGAAGGGCACTTAATAGGGTTGGGTCGAAAACTATGGGAAAAAAGGGGAGGAAAGGAAAAAGATGAAAAAGGGAAAATTTCTCTAGAGTTAGAGACATTTGGGAGAGAGATACATGGGCAGTGAAATTTACTTCCCTTGCATAAAGAATGATCAAACATGTATGGGCGGCAAAATTTACCGCCCATGCATATTTAAATAGAAGAAAAGTGTATGAGCGGTGAAATTTGCCACCCCTGGAGGGAAAGTCTACATGGGCAATGAAATTTGCCACCCCTATAGAGAAAGTTAGGAAGTGAAGGGCACATGGGTGCGCGAGCGGCAAAAATTGTTGCCTGTGCAAGGAAGCCAGGAAGTCAAGGGCATGCAAGTAAGAAGGGATGGCACTGGCTGATACGTAAGGGAGAAGGATGACTAGCCCAAAGGAAAAATGAGACTAAAAACCCCAACTTTTTAGAAAAACAAATTAGAAAAAAGAAAACAAATGCAAAAAACACAACCTACCTGGAGAACCATGCGCACCATGAGCAAAAATCCACAAAAATGCACTTTAACCCATTCGCTGGATCATCCAGAGGCAGAGGATAAGAGCAGGAGAGGAGGAATGAAACAAAATAGGGTTAAAACTGGATTATATGGAGAAAAAATTAACCCCAACAACCCAGCGCGTGTGGTAATAAATGATGTGCATGGAAAATGAGGTGATGCAGGGGCAACAAAATTTGTTGTCCTTACAGGTTCGGATGTAGGGGCGGCAAAAATTTCCACCCTTGCAAGTCAAAATGTAGGGGTGGAAAAAATTGCTGCCCTTGCATCTCAAAGGTAAAATGCACTGGCGGCAAATTTTTCCACCCGTGCACGAAAATGGAAGAAAAGAAACACTAACTCTGAAAGAGACAGGTTTTGGTCTCTTGGTCGCGTTGAGACCATAACAACCTTTATGTTTCAGGGAAGACGTGATAAAAATACATTACGAATTTTGAAAGGTGCAGTTGGACCAAGACGAGAATGAGAAAAACCCATCTCGAAAACAAACTTAGAGAGACAAAAAATGAAATGGACAAGTTTCGTAGGGGGTTGTTCCCAAAAACGAGCTAAGCTGATTTTGGAAACAACACTTGTAACATTTTTATTAAACTGAGATGTATGTCTGCACATTCAATAACACCTACACATATGGTTTCACCTTGTCATTTACATAAACTTGTATATTATTTGGATTTGCTACTAACTAGGTAGGTAGCTGAGGTTGGTTTACTTGCTTTTTAAGGGGGTGCTTAATTTTCTTGAGGATCCATCAATACTTTTTGTTTTGGAAACCTTTTTTGTTATTGGTTATAGTTTGGGGTAGGATTCTAATGTTGATTTACCAATGGATAACAATGTCCTTGGGGTATCCAAGTTTTTTGAAAATGTTGGGGTATCATCGATATTTTTGGCATCCATTCTTTGGTGCCCCACTATGGTAGTACTACCCAAACTTATTGAGGTGCATGATATTATGGAAAATGAATCCTTGAGCCAAACTATTATGGTTGATTCTATTAGAAGGTATTTCCTTGTCTTTGAATATAATTTATTTCTTCTATGCTATGTATGTTATGTTTAAACTAGTTCTTAAGAGTAGGAAGGTGCATATCATTTCTTGTGTCATGATTATAAGTAGCACATATTCCACATATTTCTATTTTGTCTAGAAGATAGTCTCTAAGTATATGTTTTAATCTACACTTTGGACGATATATTTTTAGTGGTTTAGTGTTATATTTATTCTTAAATTTAAATACATATAATGTTGTGTTAAATTTAACCAATATATCTATTTTGAAAATTTTTAGTTCCTTCATGAGTTGGCTTACATCACTAGATTTCCCTAGTTTCCCTCTCTTACCACTAGGTTTTATCCTAGAGTAGTTGGTACATAAATGTGTAATATCTTGAAAGTATATTTTGGTATTATATCCTTTCCCCATGAGATTCAAATAATCCCTAGATGAATCATTAAATCCTTTAAATAAAATAGTTTTGATCACTTCTTAGGATAGCTCATATCCATACCTATTGTGGGCAAAAACAAACTAGTCTAGGTAATCTTCAAGGTTTTCATCTTCATTTTTGTTTATTTTGAAAAATTATTATTTTATATCCTTAAACCTATAGTAATCTTGGTATTTATTCATAAATATTATTTCCATTTCTCTCCAAGTGCTAATAGAGTATCTTGCTAGTCCTATAAACCACCTCATTACTCCTTCCTTCAAACAAGAACAAAAAAGCTTCAAATTTTGATTGTCTGAAGTGTAATTATAGGTTTATAAGAGAAATTTTAACTCAAAAAGGAATTGATCTGGGTCTTCAATGGACATACCTATAAAGGTAGGTAAATTGGATGGGGAAATATTTTTCATTATTGTCTGGTCATCATTCTCAAAGACAATAGGATAAGAGAAAGTCCTCTCAGGAGGATTACTATGAGGGTTTTCTACATGGAATATATTTTCTCCCATTGTAAATAGAGTTATATTGAGAGGAGGAGATCCTTCAAGGTTCTATAGCTTTTTAGGGTTTGAAAGTTCAAATTTTATATAGGAAGATTCCTGTAGATCCAGGGATGTACTTCTAAAAGATTCATTTATTTTTTCAATATTTTTATCATTTTTGAAATTGATTTGATTCTCTCTTCTAAAGGATAAGGATATTTTATAACAAACATTCCTTGTGAATCCCTTTGCCTACTCATATACTTGTATTTGACAAGAGAGTAATTTATTCTATTTTTTTGTTTTTTTGTTTTTATTATTAGCTTGAGTGTTTATCTTACTAACACATTTTAAAAAGTTCCTAAAAATGATGCCAAAAATGATGGATGTCATTTTTAACCCTTCATTTAACCAATATTTTTTGGTGTCATTTATTACCAAGGCTAGTTTCCAAGTCTATCTGAAATAAGGTACTTATTGGGTTCAGTAACAATGTTGTTTGGGGGGGGGGGGGTTATGTTGTTCTAACCTATGTTTCTACTCCTAAAGTCTAAAATAATGCTTTAAATAAACATGCTTACTTGAAATGTAGACACACAAAACTAAAATGAATACTCTGAAAGTAATCACACAATGTTTTAAATTAAACACACTAAAATCAAATTCCAAATCCACACTTCTAGGCTAAGCTGCAAAATAAAGAGTGTTAGAATTAGAGGAATGATAAATGCTTATTCAAATCTAAAAGAAAATACATTAACAATCTATTCTGACCTATAATTTATGAATCTAATCACATAGAGCATTTATATTAATTCAAATTGGAAACAAATAAGAAATAAACTTAAAAATACCAAAAGCAATGTCTTATATCTCCTTGGGGAGTGGGCCCTTGCTATCATTTGGATTCAAGGTTAAATCAACTTAGTATTTAAAATGTTATCTTAATACACAGAATGAAAGAGTAATCTTGTACAAATTATTCTTATATTCAAAATAACAAAACTTACAATATTTCTATGTCTATAGATTGAACATGGATCTACCTTTTATTGGATGCAAAAAAAACTATCCATCCTAGAAACTAGGTAACAAATCAACTATCTTAGAATAAGAAGATATTCAAAGAGATTTGTTGGTATATAAAAAATATATAAAATCATTGAAAAAATATCCATATGGGATTAGAAGGATCCTCCTGGGATTTGTAGCTACTACTTCTAGCCATATTTGAGCACCAAATTTTCCATACAATATATTTGTTGACAAAATTTGACTTTAAGGTCAAATTTAGACCCCTATAGGTAAAATATTTATTTTTAGATGTTTTATGGGTCTAATATTTTTTAATAGGATATATTGTAATCCATTTTATGTAATTTGATTCTTTTTTAGCCTTAGTCATGATCTAATTATTTTATATGTCATTTTGGGTCACTTAGTAGCCATTTAGGAGTCATAAATGCAAGTGGCATGGTTTTCAAGGTGTCCAATATCCTATTTTCATTTAAAACATCCAATAAGTTATATTCCTTCTTAGGAATGTCATTCCCATCTCAATCTTGTAGGTTATCTAACTAAAATTTAAGAAACTAATTGAAAAAGGAAGAGTTTGACACTTATATGGCTCATGAGGGAAGGTGACACATGGGGAAAGGTAATGGAATGTCTCTTAATCTTCCTTAGACTCATATCAGTTCTCTAAATTCTTTTTGAGTGCTAAACAAGGTCCAAAACCATTATGCTCCTTATTCACCCTTTTAGACACATAGAAGTCATCAGCAGGTTTGTGCTTAGTACAATTAGTTGGATAGGTTACAAGTTAAAAAACTTTATTATGTGGTAGTACACTCAGAGAGATTAATTTACATAACAAGAGTGTAATGATTTATAAACCATTCTTTATGAACCATCATTAATAAGTTGACTATGTTTTTTTGCTCACTATTTCCTGCACCCTATAGGTTTTGCTCTAATTTGGATAAGTTCATACAATCTATTTGGTGATGTTTACTTTAAATGATTCTAGATATATTCTCAAATTATATTCATGCTTGGTTTCATGTTTCATGGTGTTTTTATAGGTAGATCATCTCATGTTGCAATGAGGTGTCACCATTTGAGGTCTCAATCAAAAGTTCCTTGTTTGTAGAATGTTTGGTTCTTAAAAGAGGTATCATGGGAATGGGATGTGATTTTTACCATGTATCAAGGCCATATTATCATGTAATTTCATTCTTGGTTTAATCACACCATGCTTTGAGTAAATATTCAATCTTTCCATTCTCATAGTCAACTTTCCACTCACTCTCACTTGTAGTCACATGTATGAGACTTGCCTAGATTGTTCATGGATCTATAATTAGGGTGTATAAATTTTTTCAAGTCATAATGGAGCTGAATAATGTTAATTTTAATGATTTAGGATAATTCAAGGTTTTTTGAAACCTCATGCACCACACCAACTATTAACTAGCTATCCCTGCTACTCTATAACAAGTGTTTACAGGAAGATGTCATGTTAGAACATATGTTTTTAGACTTGTTTCAAGATCCTCACATTGAAAAACACACATTTAATGGATTTAAAATGAGTTTAAGTTGTTCATGAGTCCATTCATCCACACATATTGCTCCATATCATGTTCACTGCTTGCATATAGCTCATACACACCTACAAGAGTTTCTCCTTGATAACATCATGATGAGATAAGAGTTTTGATATTTTTGTAAATATATTAAAGTGAAAAGAGTGAATTTGAAAAATTTGTGAGGGAATATAACTGATCATAATCATATGTACCTCGTATACTACCCAAGTTTGGTTTACTACCTATATGTGAAAATACTCACCTATAGGTGACATTATAGAGATTTGAAGGTCATTGTATGGGGAATTAGAAAGATGGTAAAACCTTATTTTGGATTATAACATGTGATTTGAACATTTTAGACCTATATGAATTGTATAATAGATAAATGGAATGGTAGATCATCTTTGAATAGGTGATGACTGAGTTCAGGGATGCAATCCCTAAAAAGTGAAACTAGAGGTGCAACCCATTTTGTAGATATCTTGTAAGAAGGTCAACAAGAGTTTTGAGGCATTATAATGGTCAAAAATTGTAACCTATAAAAGGAGTGAGATTTGTGACTAAGGGAGATGGTTGTTGAAAGGTCCAAAGTTGTCCATTTGAACACTGGAACCCTGCATTAACATCTACATGAATTGAACCTTTGAATGACCTTGTACTCCATGTTGGTACTAGATAATGTCATCAAAGTTAAATAGTTAAAAATCATGAAAATAAAATTAATTATCTAAATAATCATTAATAAATTATTATATATACTATTTGGGGTCCTAATCTACACCTACAGGTGTCCCATCACACAAAATACTCACCTATAGCTAAATGAGTGGTGACAATGAGCCTGATCAAAGTAGTCAAAAGGTTTGAACATGTTAACTAAGGTATATATATGACTTGGTGTATTCATAATTTTTTTTAAAGGATATTTAAACACTACATTTAAGTTTTAAATAATCATAATCACTTACAGGGTCTATAGTTGAAGAAATAATACATGAAATACAGTCAATACCTTAACTAGTCAACCCAAAGGCATGACTTGAGGAGTTTAAAAAGGGTAAAAAAGAATGATAAACACTACAGAAATATAAATTTATCCTTAATGATACAATAATAACATGGAATATATGAAAAATGACCCATAATCAAGCAATTCATAGTCTACATCTTACACCCTGCACATTTTACTTTAATAAGTGTCTATTTTGGTTTTGTGGAGAGTTAAAAGGTCAAATGGTATGAAAAAGGGATGAATTTTGGTATAGAGGGTCCTTACCACTTTTTTAATCTCATAAATCACTTGGTTTTTCTATGAAAATAGGGAAAGTGCCATCTATTTTGTCTCAGATAAAGGGCACTCTCTTTATACATCAACCCTCTGGTTTTGGAAGATTAAAATTAAAGGGCAGAAAAAAAGTTGATTGAACATTGCTAGAGGTTGTGAGAATATAGGAAATATATATAAAAATATTAATAAACTTACATAGTATGAGGAATCACATATTGGATGTCTAGATCCTCAAAGTTACATACATGCCTATTAAACAAGGTTTAGGCCTAGAAGACAAATGGAGGGTTTGGTTCATTTATTACCTTAAGTGAGCACTCCAGTGGATTTAAAAATTTTATAAGGATGAAATTAGGTGTGTTAAATAATATATATATTTTATGAAAATCAATGAAAAAACCCTAAACAAGCAATACATAGTCCACATGAAAGAATCCTGCAGACTGTTAACTACTCCAGAAGTCTATCTTAGGATTCAATGCATTTGAGGGTTAAGGAGACTTAACTAAGGGATATTTTGTGTAAAGTGTCTATAAAAATTGGATAATCCCATAAAATATATTTTTTTCTATGAAAATATGTTAAGTGCTCTCTATTTTGTCTCAAATAGAGGGCACTCCCTTCATGCACAAACCTTGCATTCTTGAGGAAGAAGGTGGATAAGATGAGCCAGGAGCTAAAGGAAACCTACTAGGGGGTGTTATAAGTTGTGTTAAATATAAAACAAAAATATAAACCAATAAAATAAGATAAAATATTAGTAAATTGGTCTATAACTCCAAAGTTATAGTCAGGTTTGTTAGGCAAGGTTTAAGCCCAATATCCAAATGGGGGGTCAATGTCAATTTTAACATTAGGTGGTAATTATAGCCTATTGGAGAATGTTTATGGGGTCACTATAGAGGTGATAAATATTTTGGAAGGTATATAAAACCATGATAAATACATTTTTTTGGCTTAGAGACAATCCAAGTCTATAGGGAATGGAGAAACAAGCTCAATAAGGTAACTTGGAGTGCTCATCTCCCTTGGCACTTTGCATGGGGATCCAAGGAGTTTGGAGAGGTTAGAAGGGTTATTTAACATAATGTTTATGTAATTTTTTGGCATTTACAATGTAAAATATTTATGAATTAAGATTAAGAGCCTATAACACCTAAGACCCTTGTTAAACCCTAGATAAAGACCCGATGAAGAAAATGAAGATGGTGAGCTACCCAAATGACATAGTTTGCCTAAAATGATGATTGGAAGATTTATAAGACTTAATCAAATCCCTAAAATCAAGATGATTTATATGGAATCTGTATGGACAAGGTATAAAACTAGTTTTCTTGACTATTTTTTGCATTGTGGTAGTTTTAGGAGGTTTCAAGAGATAAAATCAAATTTAAGAGGAAACTAGAGAATTTTAATAACTAAATATGGTAATTTCATGTTTCATCAAAACTCCTTGGTGTTCCTACTAGATATCTCATCTCAGCTAGTGTGAATTAGCATAATGAACATGATAGTGAGAAGGGTGAAAACTTCAAGTGGAAGTCTTTTTAAGTTGTGCCTGATTCCTTTAAGGCCATAAAGAGTCTTGAAAAGTGACATATACTACTTTTCATGTATTTTAATGAGAAACTAAATAAATTTTGGAATCCAAGTGTGCAAGATGTGTGAAAGAGGAGTTTGTTTGACTACAGGCAGTGATTACTCACTTTTTGAAGAATCTAGGTGATTAGGAATGCAACCAATGCATGGAAAAGCATGTTAGTAACCCCTCTCTCTAATTAAAATCATTATACCTATCCATATTTAGTTTTGGGATGTTCCAATAGAGCTAGATGATGTAGTTTTTTGAGCCAACACAAGGAATTTCATAACACATTCTAAGAGTTTCATGCCTTGAATTAACACTTGTATTTTTTTCACTTGAATGGTAAGTTTCACATCCTTTTCTCATGAATATTTAACCCATTATATTATCATGAAAAGTGTCCAAGTGACCTTTGGACTTCCCTTATCTCACCCCTCTCCCAAATGCTATAAGTAGTGACTTTTTGGGCTCTTTTGGGTAACCTCCATTTGTTAATGGTGAAAACCTAGCCAATTTTTTATTTGAATGTCTCTTTAAGTAATAAAAAAGTTAATTTTCCTACTTACATGCTGTAAAATTGAGTCTTGTTGTAATCTTGTTGGTCTTGTCTAGTAGAAGATGGTCTTTTCTAGCATGTTATCCTTGATTATTCACCAAGTGTGCAGAAGAGTAATTGTTACAGGTCTTTGTTAGTGTTTTATTTTATTGTATAAGAGTTTTAGAATTGGTTTATGATTTTATTCTCCCAAAGGATCATTAATGACCCTCCTAAGCATCAATATACCTCTTAAACCTAGCATATGAAACATTGATGTAACAATTTGTCTTATGTTTTGAGTTATGTGTGAAAGAAGATTCAATTTTGTCTAATTAGTATAAGTTAAATAAATAAGAGGAAATTAAATATTGGTGCATCACTTTCTACCTTTTTAAGTTTGTCTTCTTAACCCTTTTCATGCAAAGTTGATAAGTGAAAGAGTGTTTCAAAGAATGCATCAAGGGAACTAGTCCTTCTAGATATTCATCTCATAATTTAATTATCAACAAAAAGTGAGATGTTTCCATTGTGTCACTTAGATGAGGAGAGCTAAGACATTTCCTCAAGGTGTGCATATCCAAGTGTCAACATTTTTTGGCACACCTGATGGGACTCTAAGTCATAGAATATTGAACAAGATTGGTGTTGATATTGGCATATTTTTAGTTGTAAGAACATCTACATTTAGTACCTAGACACTCCATTAAGTTTTCAACTCTTTGGTTGCTAATCAGTCCTTATTTTCCATGCCAAAGGTGACCACTAGGTTTACTACTAAAGGTATACCCTTGTTATTTTATTAAAAGATTCATATTTGTGAATACTCATCCTTATTCAAGGGAGATAGTATTTAAAAATTCCAAGTTTATAATTAGTTAAAACCCTAATACACATAATTTACATTCCAATATGGCTAAAAACCTTCCTTTTTTATCCTTTAATGGATCATCTCCTTTCCCAATATGACTAAATTACTAGAGTAACCCTTAAAAGTGTTCCATATTTTAGTGGAGAAGGTCCTATTATAGCCATTAAACACATTAGGAACATGGAAAAATTCACCAACATCCATAATATCACCCAAGAGTATGTAGCCATTAGGCTATTAGAATTGTATTTCAAAGGGAAAGCTTTATATTGGTATGGAACTCTACCTCATGCTTCCATTACTTCATGGGATGAACTAGGAAATCTATTGGCTAAGAGGTTTGAAGATAAGAGTGATTATTTATCATCAATTGGAAAATTGATAGCTATCAAGAGGGATCCTCAAAAGTTCATGTAATATTTTAACTCTAGATTTCAAAAGACATGGGATAGGATCCCAACCCTTGTGAGACCTACTCCAAATGATGCCTTCTTGTATTACCTAAAAGCATTGAATAGTGATGTAGCCATGATGATCCAATTCATGGGTGGGAGTAAACTACCTAGTTCTTATGAGATAGATATTAATGCTAAGAATTGCCTTGTTCAAGTAGGGAATATTTCTCCTAGACTACCAATGCCATTATTTCTTGATTTTCATCCTCCTAGTCAAATTGCATTACCTACCTTGGCTCCTTTGCCTAATATCCAAGAGAAGTCTACCCTTTCCCCTACCAATGAGATTAATGAATTCAAGTATTTTATTCAAAGTGTTACTAATGAATTGGTTGATCTCAAAAGATAACAAGCTCAAAATTACAACCTTATCAGTCCTACAATCAATTTGGACAAACAAGTAGGCCTCCTTTTCAAGGTAATGCTTAAGGACAAGGTCAAATAGCTCAAGATAGACCCTACCATAGTTTCAATCCTAATTCCCCATCATCTTATAGAGATATTTTTCCTACTCAAAACAATTTTGTTCAAGAAAAACCATGCTACCCTTCTTATACCAAGATCAAGGCTAAGTTGCATATGCCAATGAAACGCCTAGTCGAGCCATGCCAATGCAAAGTATTCAAGTACCTCAAGTTAAAATTTTTGAGGTGCCAATTAAAAATTTAATGAAAAATGGAAAAAAAAAATTGATTATACTCTTATGAATCATCTAGAGGGAGACTTTTGTGCCATCAATCAATTGGGAAGTTCAAATAATGTGAATGCTAGAGTATCCTATAACACTAGATCTAAGAAGAGGGTTGTTCAAGAGACACAAGGGAAAAATAAAGGAACTACTTTGACTCCTCCATATTCCCAAATGGTATGTGGGTATAACTTATATCTTAAGGTGTAGGAGAATCATAAATTTTAGAATTCAAAATTAGCTCCTACACATCCACCTTCACATGCTACATCACAAGGTACTAGTGCTTCCAAAGAGAAATTCAAGATGAAAAATCCTTAGATAAATATTTTAGATCAAATGAATAAGTTAAACATGAATATTTCATTTTTGGATTCATTTATAATATTAAGACAAAAGGATATGCTACAAAAATAATTTTTTGGACTAGGTAAACCAGTTAGATCAATAAGGACTGAAAATGTTGTTTTGGTGCATGGAACTTATCCCATTGATGAAAAAGTGAAGAAAAATGATAAGAATCCTCATTTTTATCTATAATTGATCATTGGTGGTGTTTTAGTTCATAATTGTATCATATATAGTGGGGCTAGTACTTTAGTTATGCCCAAGTCAATAGCGAATAAACTAGGCCTCAAATATGAACCAATGGCTAAGGGAGTTATATAATTAGATGGTTCACCAACAAAGACCTTGGGAGTAGTCAAGAATATAAATTTTATTTTACATGTTGTTCCTAATTTTTCCATCCCTCATGATGTGGTTATTGCAGATTTACCCCCATACTTTGCTCTTTGTTTGTCAAGAGATTTTATAGCCAAGATAGGTGGATACTTGGCAACAAATTGGTCATATATGGTTTTTAGGACAAAGTATGGTACCGAGGTAAGGAATGAATCAGAACCTATTCATCACAACCAATTAGATCCCTACATGCCTAAAGTTACAAATGTCAATTATGCTATTCTTGATGAGGAAGAACTTCACATGGATCAATCTCCAACTTCTATTGAAGGAGTTTCTAATTTGTATTTAGATGAATGGGGAGTTGAACACTATGAACATGATCCTTAAAAATTCATAGAGGAATCTGGTATTATAGTGTATTTCCTTCATGAAGAAGACTCTTTCATGCCAAATTTGATGAAGCCAAATGAAACTATGGATGGTTTATGTCATCTTTTATTTGATGAATCAAGAATCAAGATTGGATCAGGTGGTGGAGTAATGTTAGTTTCTCCATCCAAAGAAAGGTATTACTCTACTTTTAGATTTTACTTGTAATGTAGTAGAATATGAAGCCCTCATTCATGGTCTTGAGTGGGCTAGGAAAATAGGTGTGAAGGAGTTACAAGTTTATGGTGATAGTGAGTTGATTGTAAATTAAGTGAGAGGTCAGAATATGACTAAGAACTCTTTGCTCAAATACAATAAGAATAGATTATGTGATCTTGTAGAATATTTACAAGCTTTCAACATTAAATCTATACCAAGAGAAGATAAAAAACATGCTGATAGGATCATAGCTATTGGAGCTTAGTTTGATGTTCCAAAAGAGATAAGAGATGACAAGAATCAAACCCATATCAAAGTTATTGTAAGTCCCTCTATACCTAATAATTTCACTAGTTGAAAAGTATTTTAGAGTGAACATCAAATAGCTCTTTTTTTACAAGAAGCTGAGTTTTCTTAAAAGAACTAGTCCAAATTGTAACATCAATATGGAGAGCAAATTGTACAATTTAAGTCAAATACGCTCCCTAAGTTCTTAGTCACACTTAAGAGTATTTTCAATGATGATGATTAGTTAAATAAGGAAAAGGTAACCATGTCTAATAATAAATAAAACTATGAAAGAGTACAAATATTCAAAGATAAATTATTTGCTCTTGGGAAGGTATGTACTAGTGAAGAAAGGTATGCTTTCATTGAATTATGTAAAAAAATAATTGATATATTTGCATGGGAATATATTGATTTAAAGGGTTTTGATCCAAATCTAGATCAAAATACCATAGATTTAGATGAAAATACTAAGCCTATCAAGAAAAAACAAAGGCCAATCAATCCTAAGATTGAGCCTTTCATGAGAAAGGAGCTTACAAAGTTGATTGAGTCAGGGATCATTTTTCCTATAAAGTATTCATCTTGGTTGGCAAGCTTAGTCCCAGTAAGGAATAATAATGGGGAGATCAGGTCATGTGTTGAACTTAGATATTTAAATAGATTTTTATTGAAGGATCATTAACCTCTTCCTTCCATGGAGTAGATTTTGCAAGTTATGGCAGGTAGTGAAAGGTTCTCACTTCTTAATGGATATTCATGGTATAAAAAGATTTTGGTGAAGGAAGGAGATCAATACAAGACAACATTTACCAATAAATGGGGCACATATGCTTATATGGAAATGCCTTTTGGTTTGTCTAATGCTGGTGTAACCTTTCAATGTGTAATGGATATGGCTTTTAAAGGTCTACTAAATGATATAGTGTTGGTGTATCTTAATGATATCATAGTTTTCTCTAAGGATGCAAAGGACCATTTGAATCATCTAAGGTATATTTTTTAGAGATGTATAATCTCTCTTCACCCAAATAAGTGTATATTTTCTATCCATGAAGGCAAAATTTTGAGATACATTGTCTCAAACAAAGGTCTATCCATAGATCCTAAAAGGGTGAGTGTAATCTTGGCATTGACTTTACTCAAACACAAGAAAGGTTTGAAAAGTTTATTTGGAAAAATAAATTTCATAAGGAGTTTAATTACATATTTTTATAATTTATTCAATCCTCTAACCTCTATGTTAAGGAAAGATGAGGTGTTTATTTGGACAAGGAGAAGGAAAAAGAGTTTTGAATATATCAAGCAAGCTATTACTCAAGATCCAACTCTTGCAAGTCATAAATTTTCAAAATATTTAAACTTTTACATTGTTTTAAATGAAGAGGTAATCTATGCCATGCTCACTCAGTCAAATGAAGAAAACTTAGAGCAACCTATTACCTTCTTTGGTCAAGGATTATAAGGCTATGAGGTAAGGTACACTTATGTAGAGAAGCAAGTACTTTCAGTTGTTATAAGTCTAAAGAAGTTTAGGAACATGTTGTATAACAACAAAATTAATATATTTTTACCTCATCTTAATGTCAAAGACTTATTTTTGAGTAGATATTTGAACGAAAAAAGGGCTAGTTAGATTACAAAAGTAATGGAGTATGATGTGGAAATCAAGATATCCAAATTAGTGAAAGGGAAGGGGTTATGTGAACACCTTATTTAAGATTTAAAAGAAAAAAATGAAGACATTTTAATCCTTAAATATGATCCTATGACAATTTAATATTCATCAATGAGGAGTTGGATAGAGGAAATGATCACTTTTCTTCAAATCGGTGAATGCCCACAAGGCCTAGATAGAGCCAAAAAAAGGTATGTTAGGTTAAAATTTATTCCTTATGTGCTTATTGATGGAGTTTTATTTAGGAAAGACTTATTAGGTGTATTATTGAGATGTGTTGAATCAGTTTAGGTTGAGAAGATATTATCTAAATTTCATGATGGACTAGTAGGTGGTCACTTTGCTCCAAAGACCGCAACTACCAAGATTATGAGAGAT
Organism: Torreya grandis; assembly: GCA_037957365.1. Classification (NCBI taxonomy): domain Eukaryota; kingdom Viridiplantae; phylum Streptophyta; class Pinopsida; order Cupressales; family Taxaceae; genus Torreya; species Torreya grandis. The sequence goes on along the minus strand of JARHVA010011187.1, from coordinate 33,870 downwards.
GGTTACTTTTGGCCTAGTTTGTTTAAAGAAGCCCATGATTAGGTAAGGAAATTTCAAAAATGTGTTATATTTGATGGAAAGTAAAATATTTCAGCCTTTCCTCTTCATCCAATATAATTAGACCAACCTTTTATGCAATGGGTTCTATATTTCATAAGCTTAATAAACACACCTTTTAGTGTTGGATGTATACACATAATATTTTTAACTTTTACCAAATACAAATGATTTACATCTTGAAGGAACCTATCATGACTCAATCTCTCTAAATGCATGCAATGCACTAGGAAAGGGGTGTGTAGACCTTTGGTGCTTCTTAGGATTATTGTCCCTTATTGCCACATTATGACCAATCCAACTAGTTCCTAAAACCTTTCCCTAAGCCATTTATCTTCCTTTGCACATTAATATAGTCTTTATCACTTTTTATCCTTCTTCTCCTTGCTTGGTAACCTTTTTACCTACCCAACAAACTAGGTTGACCTAGTCAACCTAGTGCAGTCTAGGGTCACTTTAGCTCTTTAGGCTTGTTTGCCTTTTGGCTGACTTAGCACAGACTTTAGGTATTAGCCTAAAAATGTGCTAGGTCAATTGGGTTAACCTAGCATAGCTGACATGTTCAAATTATTTTTAGGTAAGATACTCTTATATATACAAGGTCATTTTAGTCATTATTATATATATGCAATCATGAGTTATTATTTACTCGTGCCTCTTCACAATCTTCTGTTCCACCATTCTACTTGAGGAGTCTTAGCTTAGGTTTCTTATTTTGGATAATCTAGTCTTATGGATAGGTCTTGGATGCTTTAGCCTAACAAAGTGATCCTTACAAACCACAAAAACCTCTTACAAAGCCCCATTGGCTAAGGGAGAGATTGAATCATGATGGGTTCACATTTAGGTAAGTATCTATTAAATTTGTTCTCCTCTCTTTTAGTAGATAGAATTAGCATAAATGTTGGCTCAAATAATATTACTCTTCATATTATATGTATTAGGGTGTTATTAATACTTACTTTATTTGAGGTTCCCTATATATATTTGATTGATTTGTATTTAACCCATCACATTATGCCACAAGCTTTGGTGTGCATTAGATTAGTTTACTTTTCTTGATAATATAATAGTTTACTTTCTTATTTATCAGCATAAGTGAAATATCAAATCATAAGACTCTTTTAGGGTTGTTGTGAGATTGTGTTAGACTATAGGCTTTGGAACCCTTTCTAGCATGATATGTCATGACAGGTGATACAAGTGATCCCCTAATTAAGTCTAGTGGATCCTCATATTGGTCATGTTATTGCTTAACAAGTGTATACCCAATCGAAAGTGTAGGTATGCTCTATTTTATCTAATCTAGGATTAATTCATGTGCATCATTTAATTTCAATTACATACATTCTAGTGAACTTGATGTGAAACTAACCCTTGCAAGAGTTCTTTCACTTATTTTATTATTTTTTCATCATTTTTATCATATAGTTTGACTCACTAGTTTGATTCTATCAACCCAATTTATTTTCTCTATACACAGGAATAGGCAACTAGATCGATCAACTTGACCCAATATAGGTTTTTATCACTTTCTAGACTTCTAGTTCAACCTACTAGGTCGACTAGGTCAACCTAGGGCGTTTTCATCCACTTTGAAGCAAGTTCTTGTATAGCCTGATCGATCAGCTTGACCCAATTTAGGTTTCATTTTTCCATACTTTTAGTTTAGCCTACTAGGTTGACCAACTCAACCTAGTACATTTTTAGACATCTAGTTCAGTCAACTAAGTCAACCTAGTGAATTTTTAGCAGGTTTATGTATTTCTTGGTTGACTAAATCAACCCAATTTGCATATTTTTTACATATTTATTTAAGGTTTTAGATCAACAATCTTCTCATTTCCATCTCTGAACCATCAAGTTCAGTCTATTATTTTCTTTTCTCTTTCTATTCTATAATTTCCTTTCAAAGTTTGTAGTCTTCAAAACTACCCCTGCACAGCCAACTAGATCAACTTGGTCGACTAGTTTTATGTTTTATGTGCTATTTGAATTAACAAGGTCAACTTGGTTAACCTAATAGGTTTTGTAGACCTTGTATTCAATAGTAATAGCTTGAACCTATCAACCTAATTATTTGTGTTGTGCATATAGTGTCTTCATTACACCTTATTTCAAAGTTGGAATTCACCTTGTATGTTAATCACATCTTTCATTTCAGTTGTTGGAATGCTTAAAATAGTTCACATAGTCTAATTAGGAGGCTTTTAACTAACCACTTAGTTTCACTATTTATATTTTATGTATATACATCCAAATCATGTAACATTAAAAATCATTTTAACATTTGACAACCTAAGCCAACCTACTTTGATTTCATCACCAAGGGGGAAGCTGACTTGATGCTCTAGTCAATTATAAAGGATGGTTAATGGTATATTTTGGCTAAGCACCCAACACTTTATCACTATAGTGTGTGAAGTGAGGGGGTAGGCCCCAATACCAAGTCTATATCATTTCCACTATAGTTACTTTCATCCTAAACTCACTTGAAACCATCCATAAATTTCTATCTAGTACCTTTCTTACAACCAACTCCCTATCATTTAAAATTATTCTTAATAATCTAATTAACATTCTAGGTTGACCAATTAGCTATATTTACTTTCTAATTTATCTGCTTGCTCTTTGGTCAATTGTGTGTGCAAAAAATTGCATTAACTAACGTTGGTGAAAGGTTTTGCTTTGTGTGAATCAATTGGATTATCTAGAATTATTTCAATTGAATATCTACTTACTTTTAGCATTTACTTTCCTAGACTAGCTACAAAATTATCTTATTTTATTTCCCATCTTATCATCAATATTTTATTTTTCCTAACTATTGTGTTAGGTTTAATTAGTACTATTTCAGACCCTATTTTCTACCCCTATTTTTGCAATAGCTCAACCTAGTTAACCTAGTACAATCTATAGGTCCTATTTTTACACTAGGTCGATCTGGTTGACCTAGTTTTATTTCCTACTTTCCCTATTTATCAACCTAATTCTTCATCTCTTCTAATTTACATTCTATTCATTTCCATTTAGCTAGAATGAGGTCTCCTATCAAAATTGTTTTGGAGAGTTTTAATCCATTTAGATCCTATATGGGATGTTCATTTCTCCCTTTCTTTTCCTCCTAAGAACACCATCATTCTTAGGGCATTTCTTCTCCTCCTTCATCTATAAATTGTAACAAGGTTCAAATAACACCTCAAGATGAAGTTGATGGATCTAATACTTTTTTCACTTACCAAGAAACATCTCAAAATATTCAAACTAATGTGGGAGTGGTCAACACAAGTTTATTTAACAATCCTACTAATAACCCTTCTTTTAATAATCCTCCCCCCAACACCAATTTGGGGAGTGCTCCTTATAACACCAACCTACACACTGATACAACCCAATTATTATCCCAAGTGATTCAAAAAATGAAAATTATGTAAAAATATAATACCAATCAAATGATGAAACTTCAACAACACTTGATCAACGTGGCTAATCAACCTCCAATCATGCATCCTCAAGCTAATCATAACTATATTCTTTCACCTCTTAGAGATGCCTCAGGTAATGTTATTCCTCAACCAATAATGAATAAAAAGATGCTTTAAACCATTCAAAAAGAGCCTTTAGTCCTAACATTTTATCTATTGGCATTGGTAACATATCACCAACTATCAAATATGATGGGACTAAAGACCTTGCCTCATTTATTAAAGCCTCTGGTAATCTCTAAAAAGAGTGGATCCAACTAATACATTTTCTAATACTAGAATCTTAGTTAAAAATTTCACTGGTGATGCATTAGAATGGTATAACCAATTACCTCAACATTATATTTGGCAAATTGAAGACTTGGTTAATCCTTTAGTTAAATATTTTCAACACAATGATCTTCCTAAAAAGTTTCTTAGCCATTTCATAAATGCTAAAAAATCTCCTAATGAATCAGCTCATGAATTTATTAAAATATGGAAATCCTTAGCTCATAAATCTGATCATAATGTGTTTGATGATAACCTATTCAAACTCTTTATCACCACTTTAACTCCCACTCTTCAATACAAGGTTTGAACCTTTGCTCCTCAAACTCTTAATGAAGTTCTTGATCAAACTAAATTACAAGACTTTATTATGAACCAACTCAAACCTAATTCTAAACTTCTTAAAGGATATTTTCAAACTTTTAATGCTATCATTGGTAACACTTCTCAAACCAAACTAGGAGTTCCCAAAAATGATATTCCTTTACCATCTCACATACCTCTTTTGGTACATCAAATGAGACAATTTTTACTACCCTCTAAACCTTTCATAGATCCCAATTCTCCTCCTAAGTGGTCTGATAATGATACTAGCTCATAAAGATCCTATTAGTAAGCCTAATAAACCTTCTTTGGAGGAACAATTGATTAAAGATACTACCACCACCAATATTGAATTAGAAGCACCTAGGGAACAACTTCCTCCTTCTGATCCTCCAACCACATCTATTCCTCCAAACTTCAATTTATCTTCTAAACCTTGTGGCTCTTCTTTTAAATGTCATTGGAATTTTGTTGAAGAACTTAACTCTATGCCATGTAAGGTTCCTCTTATGGACTTAGTTTGCACTTCACCCTATTATCATAAATTCCTTATGCAAAAACTCCAAGAGATCAAGGATCCATCTTATTTAGATGAAGAACCACCTTATATTTATTCTCAAACAACTAACATTAATGCCATCAAATTTTTGTTTCCTTATTCCAAGCCTTCCATTGTATTCCTTGAAGAGGAAATGATTAATGATGAAATTCTCTTTCATTCTAATGATCCACCTCTCTTCATCAAAATAACCATTAATACCACCCTTTTTCAAAAATTTATAGTTGATGAGGCTTCTTGTATTAATTGGACCTCTTTAAGGATTCTACAACAACTTGGTTATAATAAAGATCATCTTAAACAAACCCATCTCACTTGTCATGGTTTTGACAATACTAATCAAAAGCCACTTGATTGTATATGTCTTCCCTTAACCATTGGTCCTAAAACCATTGAAATCAAACTCATGGTTCTTTATCTTCCTTATATTATAATATAATCCTTGGTCATCCATGGAATCATCGAATGAGGGACATTGCTTCTTCTGACAGTCAATGCATTAATTTTTTACATAATGGAAAATGCAATATGCATGAAGCTAATTGTAACCCATGGAGTATCCAATTAACTAATCCTAAACCTCAATATCATGTTCCTACAATCCCTAAAATTAATAATGCTCCTTTACCTAAGTTCATTTCTATGAATCTTGATTTACAAGTCACTCTTGTAGATTCAATTGATGATGATCCCAATGAATTATAGCATACTTACAACATGACCAAATTACCTCCATATATTTTAGAATGGCTTCCACCTTCTCTTTTGACAAGGGATTGTATCATTCCTCTCATGGATGAGATTATTGATTTCCCCCTCCATGTAATGCTCAAGAGCCATCTTTACCTAAAGATTATTTTATTTACAATGACTTTGGAGTGGCTAAATTGTTTCAAGATCCTCTCATCATGTCTCCTTAAACATTCAAAAGTCTTGGGATTTCACCTTTTGAAGATCCTCTTGAATCTCAAGCATGCACAATTTCTCCCACATATGATGACAACTATGTAATGACCCAAACTCAATTTAGATATTTGGATGTATTACACTATCAAAATACCTTAGCTCAAATTCATGCTTTCAATCAGGATGTGCATATTATTTCTATAGATAATAACTTAGAACTTGAGGGTTATGTGCTTCATATTAATCCTCCTCTTATCAATTCTCCTTGGGTGGTAGAGCAAGTCACAACTTTTAAACCTACAGAAGTGATTTCATCTCCTTTACCTCTTTCGGATCCTCACATTGAATCTAATCCTTCTCCTATCTAAGAACCCATCAATACTCCATCTACTTCTACTCTTGAAATTACACTTGATGCTAAGGCAACCAATGTTTGTAAAATACATTCCAAATATGATCTCCATGGTAATCAAAATTTAGATATAGAAGTAGATGTTGAGTATTATGGTCCTCTTCCGTATTTTCTTAGTGGTGAAGCTATTCTTGAGTTACTTTATGCTCAAAAACCTCAACTCACCTAGAAACATCATAAACTTGAAAATTTTAAAACTAAAACTCCTCGCTTCAACAACTTTGTTGCTAGCATTGATCCCAAAACTAATCCAATTTAATCCTTACCTAATGCATCATACCACTTTCAGGATGGTAATACCATGATTATTGAAGAAACAACTTATATCATATATGTTACTCCCTCATGCCCTTGATTGATCTTAGTTTTCGAAGAACTTTCACCTTGTAAACATGATAATTTCAGCCTATTTTTTGATAAGTATCAAGAGGTATTTACTTGGTCTTACCAAGACATGCTTGGCATTGACCATAGAATAGTGGTTCATAACATCATTACCTATCCTGATGCCAAACTAGATCATCAGAAGCAATGCAAATTTCCTTCTGAAGTTACTAATTTATGTCAAAAGGAAATCATCAAACTACTTGATGATAAATTTATTAAACCTATGGATTATTCTGAATGGGTTTTCAATATTATTCTTGTTTAGAAAAAGGTCACTATAGTCATTCACATTTGCATTTATTTCCAAAATATTAATCTTTCTTGTCCTAAATACAACTTTCCTTTGCCTTCAATAGATTCCATTGTCAATTCCATGACTGGATATGAGATATTATCTCTTATGGATGGCTTTTCAGGATACAATCAGATTCATATAGCTCTTGAGGACCAACATAAGACTACTTTTACCATATAATGGGGCACCTATTTTTATGTTAAAATTACCTTTGGTCTCAAAAATGTTGCGGTAGTTACTAATGTGCAATGACTCAAATATTTCATGACCTCACTCATAAATTTTTTGAAACATGCCAAATCCAAACACCTTAAAAATCATCTTTTTGATCTTTCCATCATATTTGAATGTCTCATAAAATATAAAGTTTAAATTAATCCTTTAAAATATGTCTTTAGAGTTACATCCAGAAAATTATTAGGATTCTTAGTCTCTCTCTGTGGCATTGATGTTGATCTAGTCAGGATTAATGTTATTATGAACATGTATATTCCTTGTTCTATTCCTAATATTCATACCTATTTAGGCATATTTAGGGAAATTAAATGATTCATTACCAATATGTCTTATTGAATTTACTCTGTTAATTCCCTTCTCAAGAAAGGCACAGCCTTATAATGGATAGATCCATGTCAAAAAGCATTTGACAATATGAAAGAGTCATTGCTTCATCATTTATATTTTTATAGGTTACTATACATTGGTCTCTCACTCTACAACAGTTCTCTCTTGTTCACAAACCTTTAGTCCTCCCTTTTTGGTCTTACGGTTTCTTGATGTACCATAGTCTTCATTATATTATTTTTTATTCTCATTCTATTTACCAATTTTGATTTGGTTCCCATTGGGTTTCTATTTTGTGATTTGATTTATAAGACCATGGATACGACCCGACATACCTCACAAAACCACCATCCTTATTCTTATTTTTTTTCCACTTGCCAATGTTGTTTTGGCATCCTTTGGGTTTTTCTTTTGTGAGGTGTTTTGTAACAAGGCTCCCTCAATTTTCTCTTCTCTTGCTTATTATCACCTTTTTGTGTATCTTTTTTATGATTTTCTTTGTAATACCATGGATAGGACCTGAACCTCCTCATAAAATTACCTTTATTTCCATGTTCTTGATTTTTGTTCTTAAACTTTAGCTTTTGCTTATTTGCTAGATGAAATTTACATAACAATATATGTTATCATGTTTTACTCCACTTCCCTCTTTCTTATGATAAGGAATCACACCTTTGTTGTCATTGTATCCCTCTTTGCCCTTTGTCAATTTTTTTTGCAATTTGAAGAAATTCAAATTGTTTCAAGTGTCATTCCTCTTGATTTCCATTTCTCTCACATCCTCATTGGATAAAACAATGTTGAAGTCAAGATATTAATTTTATTTCTCTTAGATTTATGAGACTCTTAGACCCCATGTTATTTGAAGTTTCACTCTCTTATCAAGCTTGTCCAAGTTTTCAAATGAAAGTCATATTTAACACCCATGTTTAGTTTTCAAAATCCATATGGAGGAGGAATAGAAAAATCCATCAAGAAAGTTAAAAGCCACATCATTTGATACAAAAGACAATGATATCTAAAAGGCAACATATAATTCTCAAAATTCAAATTCACACTAAAATACATGATTACAAGAACATATCCTATCTCCAAATGAATCTCAAACTCCACAGTCAGCTTCACGTAGAGCCAAAGTCCTTTAGGGTATGGTAGGCCATTAGATTGGAATAAGGGAATTAAAAAAAATCTATGGTGCCACTTACTTTCTCATGCAAGTACCCAATATTTATAGTAGATCGACGACATTGTAAGGGGTCCTAAAGAACGAGGAACACATCATGGGAAGGAAAGTCCATTTTAATTTTCATGCATATAGCCTTCATGGAATGATCTATATACTCCATTTATTGACCTAAGCCTTGTGTAGCTAAGAGAAGTTCTTTAGATTCCCTATGGTCGAAAGTCCTCTTATTTTGACAAACAAAATTTGAATGTCTTGACATTTATAAAGAGTTTATCTACCTTGGTTTTTAATTCATTATCCCCTCCACCCATTTCATTCCCCCCCCCCCTGATAGACAAATTGTGATTCTGATTATATTTTCCCTCTTCTTTAAATTAGTTTTTCTTTATTTCTCATAAACATGCTAGCACTACTTTGTTTTAGTTTTATATATCTTTAGATTCAAAACAACATGTTTGACTAACTTTGGATCGTATTGTTCACTTCATTTTACATTTACTAGGCTTACTTTACTTTCCTTTTATCATTTATCATGATTTCATTATCCTACTATTATGGGCACCTGAGTTCATACCCTTTTTCCATTGTTGAGTGAGATGTGGATTGTTACTACTCACTCATCAATGTTATTTACTCTTTTATCACCTTTTTCCATTATTGAGTGAGATGTGGATTGTTACTTTTCACTCATCAATTTTTTTTTGAATTTTTACCATTGATTTGTCTTGTTTACCATTCCTTTTTAAACATGTATCCTTGGATTGAATTCGTGAGTTTGCCTCTTCTTTCTTAAGGTTTACTTGTTTAATTTTTTTGGTCTTTAGTAACCTTGGATTTTCAGTTACCTGATTTAATCTTGTTTGACTTGGTCATTTAGTCTAATATAATACTTGTCACCTAGCTTGCCAAATTCCCAACTACGTTTTATCCTCATAGAACTAGTTATCTTGGCATTTTATTACATTGTTTGTTTTTGCTCCTTAGTTTTTTATTTTTAGGTTTGTTGAAAGTAGTCTCTATTCCCTACACAATCAAAACTAAAAACAAAGCTAACAATCATATCATGATAAAAGTAAATCAAGGTACGCATCATTTACTTTTTAGATTAGTTTCCCTTTCTATCATTTAATTTTAGTTATTTTATGATTTTTAAAATACTTTAACTTTTTTAAACATCAACATTATGTGTCTCCTTATGTTTTTTCTCAAAGTACCATCCCCTGTTACACCTTAGTGACACATGATGAGCTTTGAGTGGGGCATATGTATACAAATAATATTTTTAACTTTTTATCAAATACTGATGCTTTACATCTTGTATGAACTTGTCATGACTCAATCTCTTTGAGTGCATGCCTTAAGGGGTGTTCTAGGACAAGGTGGGTAGACATTTGATGCTTCACAAGATTGTTATCCCTTATTTCCACATTATTACCAATCCAACTAGTTCCTAAAACCTTTACCTAAGTTGTTTCTCCTCCCTTGCACATTCATCTAGTATTTTCCTCTTTCTATCCTTCTTCTCCTTATTTGGTACCCATTTTACCTACCCAAAAGCCTAGGTTGATTTGGTTGACCTAGTGCAGTTTGGGATCACTTTAGCTCTTTAGGCTTGTTTTCCTTTTGACTGACCTAACATAGACTTTAGGCATTAGCCCAAAAATGTTCTAGGTTGACCAGGTTGACCTAGCATAGCCAACATGTTTGAATGATTTTTTGATAAGATACTCCTATGTATATAAGGTCTTTTTGGTCATTATATATATATATATATATGTATATATATATATATGTGTGTATATATATATACATATATATATATGTATATATATATATATATGTATATATATATGTATATATATATATATATGTATATATGCATGTATATGTATATATATACATATATATATATATACATATATATATATATATATATATACATATATATATATATATATGTATATATATACATATACATGCATATATACATATATATATATATATACATATATATATATATATATGTATATATATATATATATATATGTATATATATGTATATATATCTATATATATATATACAACCATGAGTTATTATTCATTCACGTTTCTTCACAATCTTCTCTTCCACTATTCTACTTAAGGAGTCTTAGCTTAGGTTTCTTATTTTAAATAATCTAGTCTTATGGATAGGTCTTGGATGATTTATATTAATAAAGTGATCCTTATAAACCAAAAAAACCTCTTACAAAGACCCATTGGCTAAGGGAGATATTGAGTCATGACGAGTTGACATTCAGGTAATTATATTTTAACTTTGTTCTCCATACTTTTATTAGATAGAAGTAGCATAAGTGTTGGCTCGAATAATATTAATCTTCATATTATATGTATTAGGGTGTTACTCATACTTACTTTATTTGAATTTACCTATACATATTTGATTGATTTTCATCTAACCCCTCACATTGTGCCACAAGATTCGGTGTGCACTAGATTAGTTTACTTTTATTGATATTAGAATAGTTTACTTTCTTGTTTATTAGCATAAGTGAAATATCAAATCATAGGAATATTTTAGGGTTGTTATGTGATTGTGTTAAAATTTAAGCTTTGGAACCCTTCCTAGCATGATATGTCATGATAGGTGATACAAGTGATCCCCTAATCAGATCTAGAAAATCCCCATATTGTTCATGTTCCTACTTAACAAGTGTATACCCAATCAAAAGTATAGGTGTGCTCTATCTTATCCAATCCATGATTAATTCATGTAATTATGATTCTAGCCATAAGTGGGTGTTGATTTCCACATATTAATTTAAAATATGGGTGGAGGATGTAGCTCTCAAGATTTAGGGCTCCTTTAACAATAATTACAAGATAATACATTGGCATTCCTTATATTTAAGACAAGTGGATGGGATTTAAAACATGGTATCTATCTTAGTACTTCCTAAAATTATTATCCATAAAGGAGTGGACTAGTTGAGTCCACTCATAAGAATATAATTATTATTATCAAGAGGACAATGGAGGAGAACCAAAGAACTCGACATTCCATGTTGAAGACAACTCTTTGGGCTAATAGAATCACCCCTAAGAGAGCCATTGGGGACTAACCATATAATATTATTTATGAAAGAGAGGATATATTTCATATTTCACTTGAGTTACCAACTTTGGACCTCACTTACCAGCTAGAGTTGATGGAAAATGAAAGCATGGAGGTCATATTATGTGAGTTGATGGAGCTTGAAGAAACAAGGGATCAAGCTATGCAAATTATGAGAGCTCATCAAGATAAAAAAAAGAGATATTTTGATAATAAATCCATGACAAGAAACTTATAATAAGGATAAATTGTTCTAAAGTGGGATGAAGATATGGCTAATCTTGGAAAACACACAAAGTTTGATGCTTTGTGGAGTGGCCCTTATATCATCACTCAATGAAAACAACACAATACTTTATAAATATCAAAGTTAGATGGAAGGAGATTCATATCCCTATTAATGGTATATATCTTAAACATTTCTACTAAATTTCTCCTCTCTCCTTGTACATAGCTACTATTTTCTTTATTTTCCTTAAGTGCTTATGCACATGTGTGAGCCTTGTTGGTGTCTTTCTTTATTTTGTGTTTCCATGGTGTGTTGTGGTTATTTAATGTGTGTTTTATGAAATTAATTTATAGTTATATTAAATAATTCATTGACTCCCTTGGACCATGGATTGATAAGGTTACTGATCTTTAGTATAGCAGGCACACTACCCCTATGAGTCACCATTTTATTGACCAAATTTGACTTTAAGGTCAAATTTGGACCCCTACAGGTTAAATATTTATTTTTATATGTTTTAAGGGTATAAAATTTTGTCATAGGATATATTATAATCCATTTAATGTAATTTGATGTCTTTCTAGCCTTAGTCATGATCTAATTACTTTATGTCATATTTGGTAACTTAGTAGCCATTTAGGGGTCATAAATGTAGGTGGCATAGTTTTAAAGGTGTTTAAGAGTAATATTTTCTTTTAAAATGTCCAATAAGTCATATTACCTATCAATAATGTTATTCCCATTTAAATCTTGTAGGTTATCTAACTAAAATTCAAGAAACCAACCAAAAAAGGAAGAGTTTGGCACTTATATGACCCATGAGGGAAGGTGACATGTGGGACAAGGTCATGGAATGTATATTAATTTTTAATAGGCTCATGTCAAAACTTTACATGATTTTTAAGTTCTAAAAAATGTCCAAAACTATTTTAATCCTTTACCCTTCTAGTCACACATAAGTGGTCAACAAGTTTGTACTTAGTATGACTAGTTGGAGAGGTTCTAGGTCAAACACCATTAGTAGGTGGTATTAAAATTAGAGAGATTAATTTAAATAATAATATTGAAATTATTTTTCAAACATGCTTTATGAACCATCACTAACAAGTTAACTATGTTTTTTTGCTCACTAATTCCTGCACCCTATAGGTTTTGATCCAATTTGGACAAGTTTGTACAATCCAATTAGTGATATTGAATCCAGATGATGTTGGATATCTTAAAATATTATATTCATGATTATTTTCATGTTTCATGGTGTTTTGATAATAAATTCATCTCATGTTGTAGGGAGGTGTCACCATATGAGGTCTCAGTCAAAAGTTTCTTATTTTTAGAATGTTTGGTTCTCATAAGAGGTATCATGGGAATGAGATGTGATGTTTCTCATGTATAAAGTCCATATGATAAACTAATTTAATGATTAGTTTCATCACATCATTCTTTGATAAAATATTCAGTATTGTCATTCCCTTAGTCAACTCTCCACTCACTCTCACTTGTAGTCACATGTATGAGACTTGCCTAGATTATTCATGGAATTGTAATTAGGGTGTATCAAATTTTTAAAGTAATAATGGAGATAAAGAGTGTTAATTTTAATGATTTATGATAATTAAAGGTTTTTTTCAAGCTCATACACCACACCAACTAATAATTAGCTATCCCTACCTGCTCTGTAACAAGTGTTCGTAGGAAGATATCACATTGGAAAAGATGTATTAATACTTGTCTCAAGATCCCCATAGTGAAAAACATGCATTTGAGGGATTGAAAATGAATTTAAGTTGTTCATGAGGCCATTCATCCACACATATTTCTCTATTTCATGTTCACTACCTGCATACAACTCATACACACTTACAAGAGTCTCTCCTTGATGATGTCATGATGAGATAAGAGTTTTGATAGTTTTGTCAATCTCTTAGAGTGAAAAGTGTGAATTTTAACACTTGGTGAGGGAATATAATTAATCATAAGCGTATTTACCTTGTATATTACCCAAGTTTTCTTTACTACCTATATGTGAAAATACTCACCTGTAGGTGACATTATAGAGCTTTGAAGGTCCTTGTATGGGGAATTAAAAACATGGTAAAACCTTATTTTAAATTATAGCATGTGAGTTGACCATTTCAGACCTATATGAAGTTTATAATGGATAGATTTAAGGGTAGATCATCTTTGAAGAGGTGATGACCAAGTTCAAGGATGTAATCCCTAAAAAGTGAAACTAGAGGTCTAGCCGATTTTGTGGATATCTTGTAACAAGGTCAACAAGAGTTTTGAGGCATCATAATGGTCAAAACTTGTAACCTATATATTTTATAATATCTCTAAAAAATTAATGATATTTTTGAATAAGGGAGGATAGTTTTTGAAAGTTTCAAATTTGTGCATTTGAACACTAAAACCCTGCATTAACATCTATAGGAATTGAACCTCTGAATGACCTTGTACTCTAAGTTGGTACTAGACCATGACATCAAGGTTAAATGGTTAAAAATAGTGAAAATAGTACTAATGATATAAATAATAATTAAAAAATATTTATATATACTATTTTGGGTCCTAACCTACACCTACAGGTGTCCCATCACATAAAATGCTACCTACACCTAACTAAGTGGTGATAGTGAGCTTGATCGAAGTAGTTGAAAGGTTTGAACATGTTAAATAAGGTATAAATATGAATTTTTGTAGTCATAAAAATTTTTAGAAGATATTTAAACACTACATCTAAGTTTAAAACAAGCATAATCACCTATAGGGTCTACTATTGAAGAAGGAATACAAGAAATATAGTCAACACCTTAACTAGTCAACCCAAAGTCATGATTTGAGGAGTTTAGCAAGGGTCAAACAGCATGATAAGAACTTGGGAAATGGAAATTTATAATTCATGATAAAAAATATCATGTAATAGATGAAAAATGACCCCTAATTAAGCAATTCATAGTCTACATCTTACACCCTACACAATCTACCTTAATAAGGATCTGTTTTAGTTTTATGGAGATTTGGAAGGTCAAATTATTTTACCAAGGGAATAATTTTGATTTATATGGTCATAAAATATTTGGGAATACCTAAATAACTTGTTTTTTCTATGAAAATAGTGTAATTACCCTCTATTTTGTCAAAGATAGAGGACACTCCCTTTATATGTCAAACCCTACAGTTTTGGAAGGTTGAAATGAAAGGGTGGACTGGAAGTTGATTAAACATTGATAGAGGGTGTGAGAATATTGGGAACATATATACAATTATTAATAACATTAAATATAATTATTAATCCCATATTGTATGTATATAACCTCAAAGTTACATATAGGCCTATTAAGCAAGGTTTAGGCCTAGAAGCCAAATAGAGGGTCAGGTTCATTTCTAACCCTAAGTGAGCACAAATATGGATTAAAAAAATGTTAATATGATTAAAATAGGTGTGAAAAATCATATTTATTTATGTAAAATAAAATAAAATACTCTTAAGAAGTAATACACAATCCACATGAAAGAATACTATAGACAGTTAACTACTCCACAAGTCTATCTTAGGATTCAATGCATTTGAGGGGTCTGGAGACCTGACTAGGGCTGAAATTTTATTTAGAGTGTATCTAAATTTTTTATAATACCATAAAATATTTTATTGGTATTATAAAATAGGGGAAGTTCCCTTTATTTTATCTTAGACAGAGGGCACTCCCTTCATGCACAAACCTTACATTCTTGAGGAAGGAGATTGATAAGATGAACCAAGAGATAAAGGAACCCTAATAAGGGGTGTGATAAGTTGGGTTACATATAAAAAAAATTATAAACCAAGAAAATAATAGATAATTTTAGTAAAGTGGCCTATAACTCCAATGTTACAATCAGGCTTGTTAGGTAAGGTTTCAGCCCAATATCCAAATGGGGGTCAATGCCAGTTATAACATCAAGTGGTAATTATATCCTATTGGATCATGTTTTTGGGGTCAATAAATAGTTGATCAAGCTTTTTAAAGGAAAAAAACCATGATAAAGCCATTTTTTGGCTTAGACATAGGCCAAGACTATAGGGAATGGAGAAACAAACTCAATAAGGTAACTTGGAGTGGTTATATATCCCTTGTTACTTTGCATGGGTATCCAAGGAGTTTAGAGAGCTTATCAGGGGTCATTAACACCATGTTTGTGGAATTTTTTGGTAGTTCCAATGTTATGGTTTTATGCATGAAGCTTAAGAGCCTAGAAGACCTAAGACCCTTATTAAACCCTAGATAAAGACCTGTTGAAGGAAATAAATATGAAGAGCTACCCAAATGGAATAGTTTTCCAAAAATGATGATTGGAGGATGTATAAGACTCAATCAGGATCCCTACCATCAATATGAGTTATATGGAATCCATATAGATAGGGTATAAAATTGCTTTTCTCGACTATTTTATGCATTTTATAGGTTTTAGGACGTTTCAAGAGATAAAATCAACTTTGGGAGGAATATAAAGACTTGTATTAACTCACTATGGTCATTTAATGATTCATAAAAACTCTTAAGTGTGCCTACCAGAGCTCTTATCTTAGCCATTTTGAATTGGTATAGTGAACATGATAGTAATAATGGATAAAACTTCAAGTAGAAGTATTTTAAGGTGTTCCTAATGCCTCTAAGGCCATGAAGAGTCTTTAAAAGTGACATACACTACATTTTACACATTTTAATGAGAAATTGAAGCCATTTTGGAAGCCAAGTGTGTAAGGTGTGTGAAAGAGGAGTTTCTTTGACTTCAGGTAGTGATGACTCACTTTCAAAAGAATCTAGGTGATTAGGAATGAAATAAATGCATGGATAAACATGTATACAATCCCTCCCTCTAAGTTAAATAATTAGACATATCCCTATTCAATTTTGGGATGTTCCAATAGAGCTAGATGTTGAAGGTAGTTTTATGAGCCAACACAAATAATTTCATGCCACATTCCAAGAATTTCATGTCTTGAATTGACACTTTTACTTTATAACATTTCATGGTAAGTTTCACATCATTTTATCATGCATATGTAACCCCCTCTCTTAGCATGACAAGTGTCCAAGTGACCTTTGGACTTCCCTTGTCTCGCCCCTCTCTCAAATGCTATAAGTGGTGACTTTTTTTTCTCTTTTAGGTAGCCTCCATTGGTTAATGGTGAAAATCTAGCCAATTTCATATTTGAATTTCTCTTGAATCAATAAAAAAGTGAATTTTCATATTTACATGCTATAGAATTGAGTCTTTTTGCAATCTTATTGGTCTTGTCTGATAGAAGATGGCCTTTTCTAACATGTTATCCTTGATTATTCACCAAGTGTGTAGAAGAGTAATTGTTACAAGTCTTTATTAGTGTTCTCTTTTAGTGTATAAAATTTTTAGAAGTGGTTTATGATTGTATTATCCTAAAGGATCATTCATTACCCTCCTAATCATCAATATACCTCTTGAACCTAGCATATGAAACATTGATGTAACAATCTATCTTGAGTTGTGAGTTATGTCTGAAGGAAGCTTTGATTTACTTTAAGTAGTATAAGTTAAATCAATAGGTGGAAATTTAATATTAGTGCATCAAATTTTATCTTTTTTAGTTTGTTTTATTAACCCTTTTCATGTAAATTTAATATGTGAAAGATTTTTGTAAAGAGTGCATCTAAGGAACTAGCCCTTTTAGAGATTTATCTCATAATTTGATTACCCACAACAAGTGATATGTTTCCATTGTGCCACTTGGATGAGGTGAGCTGAGACATCTCATAAAGGGGTGTAAATACAAGTTTCAAAAATATCTATATCATCTGATTCTAGATTTGTAGCATATATCAACAAACTTCCATAAATGGAAAGCTATACAAAAATATAAATCTATATATAGACATGTATAAAAATAAAAAGTATCAAGAGGAGTGTTATATCATCATGGAATAGTGGGAAGAGATTATAGAATTCCTTAGAAAATGTTGTGGATAGGTTCATAGCAAGTTGTGAGAACCTAAAGCATGATTATCATAATCCATAGATGTCTATCAAGGTTTATAGAATGCATGATAGAATCTAGATTTGTGCTCAAATGATTAGTTCTTGGTCATGATACTTCCTTGTTTTCATGAGATCATAGAAAAAAATTATTTAGATGTTATCATACCTATACATATTAAAAAATATATAAGACTAAACATGAAAATGGTTAGAACATCAATCAAAGAATGCTAACTTAGACTCACATAAGCTTATAAAGATAAAAGCATCCATTTTCTACATTAGGCTAGTTATAAACCCTAAGACTGCATGAAATGCTCAACTGAAATGGCATGTTTATGGGTATGAAGGATGATATATGATGGAAATAATGACTCATAGTGTGGACTCATCATTGTCTATCAAAAGGTATTAAAATTTTCATTTTCCACTATTAGTGGCCCATTTTGCACAAAAAAGATAAATACAATTTGCTTAAAAAACCAATTTAAGTAAAAAAATGGAGATGGGAAGATGTGAACTAGAATTATGTTGCCAATTACTATAGGACATCACCATGGAATATTTTCATTCCTGAAACAAGAAAAACACTATATTTTGGCACACTAAGACCTCATTTTACTCCTTTTAACTCAATCTTCATATTTTTGAAGTGCACAAGCACCCATTTCTAATGTAGACTTACACAAAGAGCAAAATCATGTTCCAAATCTAATTATTTATAGTCCAAGTAGGTTATAAATAAGCTAAATATGAATGGCCATGAAACCATAATGTAGTCAATTATGAAACACTAGGTTAGAAGATAATAATACCACAATTCTAAGTCTAGGAATAATGGCTATGTAGGTCTAAATACTATTCCATACTAAAATTATTGAATGGTTTCCTAAAAAAACTTTCACTCAAAAATTGATATCTAAAGCCTCCACATAAATTTTGAAAACTAATAAAATACAAGTCAAGATTTTAGAATAACTAACAATAAATAAACCATGTAGTCAAATATTGAAACAACTTAGCATATCAAGGATTAATCTAAGATCTATCAATCAAGTGAATGCACTAGTTCAATGTAAGAACAAGTCAAGCTAATGAAAAATGCATCTATAAATGAATTACAATTAAATAAATGAGAATATTAAAATGCAAGTAATCAAAATATCATCTAACACACTCAACTTGAATAAATTATAAAATTAATATGTACATATATGAGAGTGACCGCATAAATATTCCATGAAAAGTGGTAAAAAACCCAAGAATGGATTGTAACTCCCCATACCTAGAATATTCCACCAAAGAGTAACTCCCTTTAACTAATAATTGTGGGCAAGTGTAACTCCCTATGATGAAGTTAAACTAAAAAAGATAACTCCACAAGTATAGGAAGACTTCATACAAAAGAATAATCCATAATAAGTAAATACATGGAAAATAATATCCTACATTAATAGTGCTTATCCTAAGAAGCAAAATATTAAATGATTATTTAGGAGGTTCCTTTGTTTCATAGAGTTCCACTAGCACTATACACTCCACAATTATTTCTATAATACCCTTTGACTTATTATAGTGAGTTATCATCAACATTACATAGGGAATTAGTTGTGATGAATTGGTTGTGTCACATGTGTGCATAGTTTTTATGGGATTCCTTTAAAGAGGTAGTATGATTAGTTTTTATGTTGCCTTAAAAGGATATCAAGGTGGGACCAAGTATTTTATGACTTGTGTATACTTATTTTAGAATGTATTAAATGATGTTGGAGATAGAACATATAGCTGCTAACACCTTATTGGTGTGTCATCATGGGATTCAAGGTGGATATGATGGAGGGTGTCTAATTATTATTTTTTGGATAACTTACTATAAAATCAGGATCGATGTGTCATCTTACTCAATTCTGGTACACACTAGTTTTGACTGTGTGTAGATTATAGACACCCTATTTGGTAGATGTTACAGACTAATGTTATTTACCTAGTTATCATGGGTAATCTATCAATTTTCATTTAGTAAATTTTGAATCCATGTAATTAGGAAACTCTTTGAGATTCTCATCTAGAAACTACCTAGTTTTTCACATGTGAGTGTAATTTATAATTAGTGTTAGTCATTCTTATGTTTGACATTTAACTATTTAGTTTTAATTAATTACTACATGGCTGTATTAGTTATATTAATGAATATTTTATAATTAATTAATTACATGAAATTGGATGTTTATAATTATCTCATTAAAGTGTCAATTATAGATAAGACTAAAAAGAGTAATAGAGATTTGGTAGTTTTGAATCCCCCAAAGCTAGGATGGTTCAAGCTAAACTTTGATAGGGTTTGTTGTGGTAATCCTAGAGCATCAAGAAATTGATGCATGATAAAAGAATATAGTAGTTCATTAATTTGAGTAGTGTCTTTTAAGCTATTAAGTGAAACCAATAATGAATCATAAGCACAAGCAGTGGTGGTAGGGATTGAGTTATCTCTTGAGTATGGAGTGGCATGTTTAGAGATATAAGGTGATTCTTGAGTGATAATTTAGGATATTTATAAAAAAAAGTCCAAATCTTGGCACTTGTAAAATATTATGGTGTAGGCTTGGGTGAATTTGGGTCTCTTTTAAAGTTGGTCTTGCATGCATTGCTTTCATGAAAGCAATAGGGTGGCAAATTTTATCATGAATGCTAGGATTGATCAAAGGGAAGAGGTAAGGGTGGATAATTACAAAAAATGTTGGGTGGATTGTATCAAGATTAAATTGGTGGCATTATGATTAACATCCTTTTTTGAGGCTTATGAGTAAGGGTGATAGAGGATAATATGATGGAAGTGTTAATTGCTTAGTTATGGATATAATGTGTTATCAAACTAGAGTGTGCAAGATTTTTGGGAGGTAAATATTATTGATTTTTCATCCTTCGAGTGAAGGAATTGTGTGTTTTTGTGATGGAAATTATCAACAATGGTGAATGGAATCAAAAGTGTTGGAAATATTGGTGTGGCCATTATGTTTTATTAGAGCCAAGTCGAGGGATATGGGTTTTTCTGGTGGGGTGATGAGGATTTATTTGATGAATGTTGTTTGGTTATTATCACTATAAGTGTCCAAGGTAATTTAAAACATTCTAGGGTTGATCTATAGGAAGGAAGTAGGCTTGTGAAAGTGAATTTGATTTGGTGGCCCTATTTGTAAGAAATTTGTGTATGGTGATAACAAACAAATATTAGGTAAAAGAGATGGTATTTTTCTTTGTGTGGTCAAAGTATAGGTCTCTTTGCTTTCTAAAATAGATAAAATTCAAGAGGGGCCCTTTATATAGCTCCCTTTCTTAGGGAAGGATACACTAGTATTTGTTCCATTATCTTTATTTAGGGATCTGGAGACAAGATTCATTACCATAATTGATTTTTTATAAGAGGTGGATGAATTTTATTTTGGAGATGATAGGTAAGAATAAGTAAAGGGTGTGGTTTTACCAAATTTGTATGAAATGTTACCTCCACTACCTCAGATGGTAGAGTGGAAAACAGTGTGTAGGTCTCTAATAATGCTATAAGCAATAAAATGGTTGACATGAGGCTTTGCTCATGGTCACTTTTATGGTGGGATAAGTGCAAGGGCAAGGTAATGGCATAGGGGGATCATACAACTAGTCATAGAATTCATAAATTTTCTTAGACAGGGGAGCCAAAGGGAGCTAGTTTATAGGTGCGATCTATGTTGAAGGCTTGTACTTACCAGAAGCTATTGGTATTCTAAAATCCTAAGGTGTTGGAGAAGGTTTGTGTGTAGAAGTTTGTTTAAGATCATGATGATTCATGGGTATGTGACCATATCAGTGTGATTGACAAGATACTAGTATTTTATGATTTTTTTATCATCTAGTATTTGGTGATAAAAGATTTTGATTGTAATCAAGCCTGGTTAAGTTTGAGACACATAATTAAGTTTAGTTAAGTATTTATATGTTATGTATATATGTTTTTTTAAAAATGTTGGTTAATGCCTTAATTGTAATTTTGTTAAGCCATACCTAGAATGTTTTTAGCATTTATGTTATTGGGAAGGGGACACATAAACCCTGATATCTATCTTTAAAAAATTAGATGTTTATAATTTTGAAATAACTAAAAATAAATTATAATTTAGTTTTGTAAAATTTAATAAAAATTAAGGTAGGGCATAAAATTTATTGATGTAAGCCATTAAAATTAAATTAAATAATGTTAAGTGGAAGTTAACTTTTTAAGTTGGTCAAAAGCATTGCATGTGAATCACCATTATAGGGAATTAGTTGTAGACCAAGAAAATGGCCTAGTAATGGGTGGGGTAGTAATATCTACCACAAGAATTTTGATTTAACTATCATTTCTAACACCCTACCCAAGATATTGAGCTATCAAATTAGTTTATTTAGGTGCCATTTAAGAAGGGAGGAGGAGAAGATAGAAATAAAATAAAATAAAAAAGGTTTTGAAGAGGTGAAAAAAATAATTGCAAGCTCCTTCTTGATAAACTTCCAACACCTCATTATTTTAGTCTACTATTTATATAGCCTTTGATAGGAAACAAGAGAATTTTAAAGGAATTGGTGACTGACAAGTTGCATTTATATTCAAGTGACATCATTTTTGCAAACCCTTCTCTTGTTATTCTTATCAGTAAGCCTCTAAAATAATTTGGAAAATTCATAATATATTCCAATGATTTTTGGTGAATAATGAAAATTTTAAATGAATTAATAGTGCTAAAGTAGAAAGAATCCTTAATATATGATGAAATTGAGGTTACAAAACCCTACCAAGCCAAAGTTTTCCTATAGGATATGTATTAGTATTCTGGTATCAAGCATTCACTCAATGTGTTGTGAATTTATTATTACCTTTGTTTCCAAAATATTTTATTAGATGATACTAAAATTATTATAACATAGAATTTGTATTAATGGCTTTTTGTAGTGTAACACTAGTTGGGTTTCATTTTCATCCTCTAGTAGTTATTTTTGGGTTAAATCTTCATGAAAGTTCTATTTTATCAAATGTTAAGCTTTAAGATGTTTAATTTTTGTTCTCTTTTTTATATATTATTTTATACTCATCATTCTAATTGTGGTATGGGATTTTCCTCACTAAATTATTTGAGCAGTGCTTTGGTAGACAAATATTATTGTTTAAATTATGCATGTGTACAGAGTAAACTTTATACAAAAATTCATTCATATGGAAGGTACCATCTAGTGAGCTATTCTTTAATGTCATTTTATATATGTTTAACTGGATGGGAAAGGCATTATAGGCCTTTTATGTTCTAAATTTTTTTTCATAATCTTTTGTTCTTCCTTGAAATTTCTATTTGACAGAATTTTGTTCCATTATGTTAATTTTTAAGCCATGTAACTCCTTGGTTGGGGCATAGAAATCAGTTGCAAGCTTTAGTTTGAACATAGAGCTAGTTGATAGTTGTAGCACTTATCTTTAAGGAGAATAAAATAAAACATATATATATATATATATATATATATATATATATATATATATATATATATATATATATATATATATATATATATATATATATATATATATATATATATATATATATGACACATTGCTTACCTATTATTTGGTATAGATAAGGATACAGTTGGTAATGAATAATATTGATTTTTATTCTTAAACCACTCTTTAGTCTAATCCAAAATTACTTACTAAGTTGAATAAGTGATAAGAATAAATTTGGTCTTATTGTCATGTTGAAGGCAAATTGGGATTATTGGTTATGTTTTCCTTTACTATTTACATGAATTATTTAGTGCACATCATGATAGCTTTGTTACTAGCTATTTTTAGTACTCATATCAATAGTTTTCATCTCTATTATTCATACTTTATTGGGGAGAAATCTCTATATTAGTCTTCAAAACTTCAAATAAATCATAAGATGGTAGATAGACATGTAGAATTTTATAGCAATTAAGAGATCAAGTATGTTGAGAAGTTAATGATTTAATAAGATTTTTTTGTTAAGTTGATGAAACATGTATTTGAAAGATGTACTTTAATCATCATATTATGTTAAATTAGCATTATCATAAGTTATTTTCTTTACCTCAATTATTTTTATTTAGTCATGTTTCACAATGCTTAAATGTACAAGATAGTGTTTAGACAAGATTATTGACAAATTTATATGCTTTTAGATTTTTATTTGTTAAAATAACATGTTGAATATTTTCTAAAGGATACACTTGCCAACTAATCACTGATACACTTGTTTTGTGATTTTTAATGTAGAATTGGAGTTTTTATGGAAGAATAGTATTAAATATTGATTTCATTATATACATATTGATAAACATGTATATGTAAATTCCCATCTTAGTTACAATGGGCACTTATATGGTATCAGATTGTGATGTAAAAATTATTAATGAAATCATATCTATGTATATTATGGAAATTTTGATTAATAAAAAGAGATTAATTGTTTGATAAAATTTTAATTACTTATCACTATAAATCTCTTTTTTTGATGATTCATCTTGTCTTATTTTCCTAATAACATAGATTATTATATTTATCTTGAGAAGCCTTATCCTAATGACGAAGGTGTTCAAGAAATGTTTATGTTATGGTTCCATTTGTGGACCAATGTAGTTGATCATTATACCCTAGTGAAAGAGCCAAACTAATTAGATGATTAGTGTGCTAATATAATGGATGGGACTACATTTTTTTTGTTTAAGACTTCTTGTGTGAACCAATTATATTAGTGATTACTATCACAGATGATCTACCCTTATTATTTTCAATGAGTCATGCTATGTTGTGAGGTTTTTTTCAAACCTTAGTCATGATTCTTCTCCTTCTAGGTTAACTTATTTTATCAATTGAAGATGTTCAAAAATCATATTTTGGTGATAACATTCAAAACAATTTCTAGTCTCATGAGATCTTGATCAACTTTTGTTAACAAGTGAGAGATGGTATATGAGTTTAATCAAATTTATTGGATTTTAAATCAGCCATTTAGAGAGTAAAGTGACAATTTATCACAAGTTTTTTTAGAAAGAGATGATTTTTTGTTAGGGAAAATTAGGATAAATTTCCTCTAGAATGGGTTCCAATTAAATAACTAAAGTTAGGTTTAGTTGTAACTAAGACTTGGAAGCCATTATATTATGCCACAAAAATTTACTTACACCTTTATACAAATAATTTATATCTTTGAGTTTGATTTTTTATTATGTTTACATAAGGCATTTGTAGGAAACTAAGCTCATTACATCAGTTTGATCTACGATATTGATTTGAAACAAATGTTAATCAAATACTTGGAAGAGGTTATTCCTAAAATTAAATGTCAATTATAATATCTGATAACTTTAAATTATATGACATACATTCAATTTTATTTATTTTAGAATTTTTACATTTTTAGCAGGGCCAATTATAAATAAGTTTGTGAGAGAATTTTGTATTCAAATTTTTTGATCATGTAAAACCACTTTAGATTACTAACATTAAACTAGAATTTAGTTTGTTATATTCTATTTTGTTGTGTTAATATTTTAATATTGCCTTAGATAATTATATTTATGTTTCAAAAGCATCCCTCCCCTTCAGGTCATATTTTATCTAGGGTCATTTTGCACATACATTATCGATCTAGGAGATCATAAATGGTAATTTTGAGAGTGTTTCTATTCCTTGATGTAGACTTATCCTTATTTATCTATTTGGATTTATTTTACTCCTTATGACCATTCATTTATTTTAAGATGATGGTCTATCTTTTTAAGGTCACTTTTAGCCTCTTGATCCATCAATTCTATCATTAGTGATAACTACAACTTAGATTGAGTTTTTTTATCAATTGGATAAGTTTGAGTCATTCCCATTGAGTTCAATTAACCTACATAGATAATTTTAGGAAAGCAAACTATCTTTACTTCTTACTATCTCTCTCTTACCACTTGGAAATTGGTGAAACCAAGGGAAGTTTAGTGAATACGAGAGTGTGAGAGAGGTAAAAATGGAAATGTTTGGTGTTTAGATTGGTTTCCTTCATGGACCTTGTTCCTTTTTTAGTACACATTTTGTATCTAGTAAATAATATTAGCTTTATTTATCATTATAAGTAAGTTTATTGTGCATGTTAAACTTCATGTAGAGGTTTCCTATTGTGTCTCATTCATCCTAGATAAGTGAGTAGTAGTGATTGTGTTATTTTTTTATTAAAAAAATGTTTTTTTACATACTCCAGTCATGAAATTTTAGGCATGACATTTTGGTATCAGATCCTAGTTTATACATTGAGAGATAGAGGTATCATTTTTTAGTACCTATTCTTCTAGAGTAAATTAATGTATTTAATTGTTAGGTATTACACCTCATTGAGGAGGTAAGTACAATACAAAAGAAGTGTTCCCTAGAGTATGGTCTTTTTGGCCAAGTAATAGATGTTGGGATTCTTGTTTGGTATCCCTTCTTAAGGGACCATGATAAGACTTGTTAGATATCCACCAATCTATTTGAACATATGAGGCTTAAATAAGGCTTGGAAAAAGGTTCTAACCAGGTGTTTGGAGGTCAAATGGTCATAAGGGCTAAGTGATTATTAGCTTGTGAGTGATCTCTTGTGTGTTAGTTGATGGGAATTTTCCATGACCATTATCACACACATATTGCCTTGGAAGAATTTTGAGATGATTTATTTCATAGGTTGATATTAGTTCATGAGATCATATAGATTGATCATAGATTGAAAATAGAGTGCCTTGCATGTTCAAGGTCTAGATGGGTCTGTCTAGGTTCAATGACCCTGTTTCAAGAAAATGATGACTTGCCACTCAAGTGGATTTTTTTAGATATTTTCTTGATGTGTTTTTCATTTTGATGATGAGTGTGGAATCAATTGGGATGGTATAGGGAATCCATTCCCTTATTATTTTATTACTGACTCTTTTTATGAGTATTTATAGGAGGAAGTTGAACATAGTTTTCCCCTTGGTTGAAACCTTGTATATGTGAAACTTAGAGAGTTTTGGATATGGTTGGTCCATATTTTGGATTTAGAACATGTGGTTTTATACATGGGTTTCCAATTATATTTGTCACTTGTATGTGATTATTTGAGGTTGGTCCTCATATAGAGTGATATATTAGTGATATCACATGGATAAACATGATAGGGAACCTATTGTGAGTTAATATGTTTTTTTATCTGGTGGAAACTTTTTGGGTCATGAGATATAATTTATTTAGTCACACATTAAACATATTATCTCGTTGAGTTGGATATTGGTTTGGGTTAGAGATGAACATGTAGGCCTTTGAGGCACCTTGACACCAAGTGGGTTAAATCATATTTTAGTTATAGTGACGACTTTGTTAGAATGTTAATTCTATCATTTATACTTTATTATCATTATTGAGGCATTTAGATATTGTTTGGAATTTTTTATCCAATGATTTTGGTCATCAATCCTTTTAGGATATGACCTAAGCCTCGATGCATCTATATGGAGATCACTTTTTGTTATATCAATAGTGCTTTGAAGGTGAATTGGTAATTAGAGCGTTTAAGAGGAACATGTTTTTTTTAACACATTTCTATGAAGTATATAGTGTATTTTTATAATTTTGGGGTGGAATGAGTGGATTGATTATCTTAGTGATATCATTAAAACATGATTAGTATGCTTCAGAGATTGAAAATGGTTAAATTTATAAAATGTACTTCCTCATTATAAGAGTTTACTCATTAAAATAGAGTATCCTTAATTATTTACATATAAGCTAATGGCTTAGATCATAGGTTTATCACTATTGGTGATATCTGATATTTTGTGGTTGTCAACTATTGGAGGTGGTCCTTTTCCCTTTTGTGTCTTGAACATGGTTTTTATTGGTTTGTTCATATGGCTCTAATGATTTTTTTACTCGTTAGCATGTGGTAATGGGTTAATACCTTTGTCAATATTTGTAATACCTATGTACACATGAATATCACTCACTAAAATTTCCACTCAACTCCCCAAGGTTAGGATGAGGCATACAACATAATGGATGGGCTATGGATTGGGTTGGTTTCTAAATGGAATGGGATTCAAAATGGGTAATTGTAATGGGTTTTCATGATGAAACCAAAATATTCTAGCAACATCATGATGTTTATTAAGATCATCAAGATACATAACAAATAGATATCTAAGGCCCTTTAATTTCCTAATATCATAAGAAGGTGAAGCTCTTAGTCAATGATAGGACTGGGGAAATGGGGGAGATCATGTTGAATGACTGATGGGAAAATATCTACTCTATTAGGTTGGTTATGCCTAGTTAATGTCATACATAAAATGTGAATGATATATGATGAGACTAGACTTGAGGAGGAGAAGGAGGTATGAGTGGGAAACTAGGCTTGAATAATGTTTTAATGTTATCCTCTATTCTGAGGAAGGATAATGATGGGTGGACCAGGAATTCATTCTCGTTCATTCAAAGCAATCAAGAAGTCAACAATAAGATGAAGAATTGGGGTGGAACAAAAAACCTCATGTATTATCATGGTATTAATATCATAATATATGCAAACTCTGAGATTGGGTACACTAAACCTAGGGAATAAACCATGTTATACAAGATTTAGTGTCTTGGAAAGGGTCATCTAAAGGAGGTTAGGAAAAATCCACGTTAGAAGTGTATGAGCTTGTTATAAATTAGATTGTTATGTATTATTGATATGATGTTGAAGCAAGGATTTGTATGGGATACTTTAAAAAATAGGCATGGCTTGGATGGATTAGGGATATTTCATGTGTTGGCAAGGCTTCTTGATACTATTTTTTGAGTTTGTGGAAGTAAATGTTTGCTTGCATAAAAAAATATCTAAAAGAAAAGGAATGAAAAAACTAAAATTAAATGAAAAAAAAAACTTATTTTTATCCTTTTCCAATAATTCATGATGTATTCAAAGGAGAGAGGAATAAACCTATATTATTATTTAAGGTGTTGATGTTTCTTAACTTTATCTATATGCAAACTAGGTGGTGATGTTTTTGTAGTTTTTATTTCATTTATGTGAGATGGATTAAGTATTAAAATTATTTATTCCAAATATGAAATAAACTAAAAAGTAAATATAATCTAAAACAAAAATATCACAACACTTCTTTTTTACTTTCTTTGTCGACAAACAGTTAAACTAGTCCTTCAACTTTCCTAGTTTGTTGTAAACAATATTTTTGAATGATTTGATAAAAGTGTGAAAAGATATACACATTATAATTTTTTGTTTTAAAGAGGTAACAAAAATAATTTTAATTCACCAAAATAAATTAAAATATCATAAGTATGCTAGCTCTCTTTGTGTGTCTAAGATTGTCTAAACTCTCATGGTTATCTAGTTGGTTATTCTTAATGTAATAGAACTTGTTTTAACTTTGAAAATGAAATGCTATGTTGGATGGGAATATTTTTAAATTTCAATAAAATATTTGTAGTTTTTTTTTTTGGATTGTTTTTCTAATGGAGAGAAAATAAATCTATTTAAATAAAAGCACAATCAAATCTAACTACTTTTTTTTTTTTTGGTAGCAAAGACAATGGAAAGAAATAAACTTATATCCATATAAAATTTATTTTATATTTTATGAATAATTAAATTAATCTAATTAAAAAAACTAAATTAATATAGTATAAGAAATGAAGTAAATACTACAAATCAAAAGAAACTCCAACCTAACCAAGGCATATATTAGCTAAAATGCATGCAGTATGTTGATGAAAGAATCCTCAATATGATAGCTCCTTTTATCCTTGTGTAAATTTTGATAACTATATAATTGGAGGGTGATGAAGATATATAAAAAATGGGGAAGGAGAGGAGACACAACCATAAATGAAGAGTAGCTAAGCCGAGGATGTACAATGTTCTGGTTTGTAGAGATTGATTTCTTAGACCAATAACACTTATTTTCCTATGGCAATGTAATTACACAAAAACTATAGAGTCTAGGTCTTCATGAAATTTTATCAAGAATTTATCTGAAAAATATTAAAAATAACAACTTATAATCATAATTTTCATATGCAATCAAGACAAAAATGGCTTTTTTGTAGAAAGTGTGGGGAACTTGCATGAGGGAGTTTAATTGAGTTCAATAGGGAGGAACTCAAAATAATATAAAATATAAAATGGAGTGATATGAGATTTATTAGAGTGAACTTAGGATGAATTGAACAAGAAACATGACAAAAATCATGTAAAATGCATCAAAGAATGATTCTTGAGAGTTAATTTTGGAAGATAATCACAAGGGGACAAAATTGCTATTTTATGCAAGGGTGGTTTTGAAACCACCATTTTGGGTGATAGAGCTACCACCTACATTTTCACAACCACTCCTCCTTTAATAAAAAACCACATCTTAAAGATAGAACCACTACCTATGTTACAAAACTACCATGATGATTGTGTAATTTAAGGGGTGGTTCTATAAAGGAGGGGGTAGTTTCGTTACTTGGAGTGTCAATTTTGTCATGGAAAATTTTCAAAACAAGCTAATAAAAGCTAAAAAATTAACACAAAGGGGACTATAATGGGTCAATGGGAGGAATAAGGAAGTAAAATAAGGAAAGGAGTTATAGAGTTACTTGTGGAACATAAAATAAGAGATCATTGCATCATCTTCATATTTTTATCGGGAGTGTTACATCGTATAAAATTTGGGTGCATACAATATCATGTTCTCTTCTTCATATGATACCCTAATTAATAATGGTGAATTTCAAGTCATTTAGGGTATGGCTTGACAAGTATTGAAATTGTGGCATAATTATCTTCTTGATACGTATTTCATGGAGTTATCTTGATAGGTCATGATTATTCCAACAAATAATAGTTGATAGTGATATTTTAAACTCATAATAGTACTTAAGTAATACTCAGACATACATACAAATTTCAAATTAGACTACCTTCTACCATATACCTTCAATGTTTTATATTGTCAAGGTTATTTTTCATGATTGATTCTAGTTTGGTAGTAATTGAAATACATGTTATTTAGATATGTGATCTGGTATAGCTTCATGTGGTATGTTTTGTAATATTGAGATTGATTGTACATGGTTTCTATTTGTTACTCTAGTTTGACTGTATCATTGAACTATATATTGTGGCACTATTATAGATGATGATATAAAATTATTTCACTTATATATGGGAGGTAATGGATTTTATTTGCTTACCTATAAGAGGTAATTTAAAGGTGTTGATATTACCTCAAGGACATAATTTCTAGTGTTCCTCCTACCTTTGGGAAGTAAGTGAGATGCCTCATACCTCTAGGAGATAATGGAGATGCCTCTTACTTCTAGGATGTAATCGATATGCCTCGTACCTCTGGGAGGCAATTGATATGTTTTTTATTCCTTCTCCCCTTGGGTGACTTGTAAAGTCACATAATGTTCATGATGTGATTTGTATTTCATCAATGTTTTGTCAAAATTATTTCAATTTGATCAAATATTTTATTTTAAGTGTATTTTAAATCAACACCATTTTTTATTGACTTCAAATGTTTTAAATCAATTAACTAATCATGTAATATTTTTTGAAATTTACAGTATAAATTTTTGGTTTTATCTTTTCCATTTGAGACCACTAGGTCTCATTCTTATTGGTTTTTATCTTACATGATCGATTGATTTTAAGTTATTTCAATGATTGTTTATGTTGGATACATATGTGTTACATTGTGCCTTATGGGTGCCTTGTGTGGGTATGGGGGAGAATAATAAGATTGGAATATAGCTATTGGGGTGAGATGTGAACTTGTATGGGTAGGTTTATGATACCATCCTTCTCACCCACCAAATGTGTTAGTTATATGATGTTATCCTACTTATTAGGAGGTCTAACAAGGTATATTACTTCAGGAGGTCTAAGTAGGTAGTTTCAAGAGACATTGATTACTTGATTAATTTATCATGGTTATCCTTATATAGTTGGCACTATATGATATTTATTAGTATAGATCAATTAGGTAGTTTCATTTAATTTAGAATTATGGCTCAATAAGATAGCTTGACTTAAAAAATTTAGCATTCTTGGTATTTCAATACGTTTCCATGGTTTGGCACTATTATTAACATTATATATTCACCATGGTATGGTACTAAATTGTTTTATAATGTTAGAACTAATAGTATTTTGTGTGCATGCTCTTTTAGTGGTTTTGACATCAACATTGCTATTTTATCATTTGAGTGTGAAAGATTATGTTTATATTTTTACCACATGAGTTTTTATTGATGTATTGAGGACAATTCAATATTTTAATAAGGGTAGAATTTAATACCCCTCACATTTTTTTATTCTTTATCATCGACCTTGTAAAGGGAGTTGGTTGTTATGCATTGGTTGTGTCATATGTACACATAGTTTGTGTGTGATTCATTTTAGGAGGTGGTATGATGTTTTTTAGGTTGCCTTCCAGGGATAACAAGGTGGGACCAAGTATTTTGTGACCTATGTAGACTCAATTTTGGATACTTTTAAAGATGTTAGAGATGATATGTTTAGCCACCAAAACCTTGTTAGTGTGTAATCATGGGTTTTGAGTGGCGATGATGGAGGGTGGATGGTTCTTAGTGTTTGGAAAACTTACCATAGAAATAGGATTGAAATGTTATCTTCATTTTTCTACAAACTAGTTTCAACCATGTGCATATTCTAAAAACCCTAGTCCACTACATGTTCTATATTAATGTTAATCAACTAACTATCATGGGTAATATATTAATTTTTATCTTGTCAATTTGGAGGTCATGAATTTGGGTAAATCCTCAAAAGTCTCATATGGACACCAAATAGTTTTACCCATAAGACTATAAGTTATAATTGGTGTCGGTCATTATTATGTTCAACATTTAATTTTTTAGTTTTAATTAATTATTACATAGGTGTAATAGTTATATTAATGAATATTTATTAAATAATTAAATACATACAATTAGATTTTTATAATTTTGAATTAATAAAAAATAAATTTTAATTTGGTTTTGAAAAATTTAATAAAAAAATGAAGGTGGGGCATATCAAATATTACTTTAAGGCATTAAAATTAAATTAAATAATGTTAAGTGGAAGTTTGATTTTTAAGATGATCAAAAGCATTGCATGTGAAGTGCCATTATGAGGAATTGGTGGTAGACCAAGAAAATGGTGAAATAGTGGGTGGGGATTAATATATTCCATGATAATATTGATTTAAATGTCATTTCCAATTCTCTACCCAAGAGCTTGAGCCATGAAATGAGATTATTGAGGCACCACTCAAGAAAGGAGGAGACAAAGATAGAAAAAATAAAAAATAAAAAGGGGTTTGAAGAGTTGATAAAAACAATTGGAGGCTCCTTCTTGATAGAATTATAACACCCCCTATTTCTATCATATACTATTTAGAGTGAAATTTTTAGGGAAGATGATAAGTTTGAAGGAATTGGTGACTGGCAGGTTTTGTTTCTAGGAAAGTGACATCCTTTTTGCAATATGTGTCTTGTTATTTTTATTAGTAAGCCTCCTAAAGAAATTAGAAAAATATTGTTACATTTCAATTATTTTTAGTGAATAATGACAATTTTAAATGAATTTGTCATTCCATAGTAGGAATAATCATTTAGATTTAATGAAATTGAGGTAAAAAACCATACCAAGATAAAGTTTATCTGCAAGTTGTGTTTTGGTATTATGGTATTGACCATGCACTCCATGTACTAATAATTTAATATTACCTATATTTAAAATAATTTATAATAAAATGACACTAAAATTATTATTACATAGACTATGCATTAATGGATTTTGGTAGAATAGCACTAGTTGGGTTTCATTTTTAGCCTGTAGTGGTTATTACTGGGTTTAATATTTCTAAAAGTTCTAGTTTTATTATATATATTTTTGTTTAAACTTTTTTAAAAGCTGTGTAGACCTTGTTTGTGGTGGCATAGAAGTATGTGGCTACACCATAATGCTATTAAGGTGTAAGGCTTGGAGATGTATGGTCAATA
>JARHVA010011186.1:70000-84194 GCA_037957365.1 Torreya grandis | reverse complement strand
TAATATTTATTCAAACCAATCATTTGTGTATTTTTTCATTTTTAAGGAAACCTTCTTGAAATAATTTGACATGATTGAGTCTGAGAAGTAGAGTATTGTAGGAATGAAGGAGATTAATTAAGACTTGATAGAGACCATTCACACCTATGATGTTAGGTCAAGGCTCTGCTATCAAAATCTATTTTTATATTCATCTAATGAAACACATGAAATGGGTTTTTGAAGTATTGCTTGCACCCTTTTGATGCCCCCTCTCAATGAATATTTTCATCAAGCCTTGAGAATCCTTAAGAGTTAAAGTTATTAGAGGCATAGACACAAGATTCAACAAATTCATGGAGGCACATAACACCTCAATGTCTTCCAAAATTCAAAAGCTAGCATCTAATAACACCCATGACACTAGGATTAGGATGTTATGCACATATTATGAATTTTAAGGGCAGAATAAGAATAGCTTCCCCAAAAAGAGTGTGAGGGACATGCTAATATTCTAAAAAAATCAATTGTGAAGGACATAATGTGCATAATTTCCCTCTCCTTCAATGTGTGATCCAAAATAATTTCTCCCTCTATTGTGATATTTATAATTATTCTAATCACAATATTTAATACTATAATATTATTAATGAGATCCATGAGGCAAGAGATCAATCCACGCAATAAGACACTATAGGATTATCTAACTAGGCATATTATAATTTCAAGAAACAACATGGTTATAAAGGCTATAGTGGTGGATGTGGATGTGAAATGTTTCCCACATGCACTTGTTATAATTATGGATCACCATACCACTACTAGTGTGACTGCCCAAATTATCCCACTTTTGAGTATTTTCAAGGTGGCCACAATGTTGAAGAGTGTCTAGACTTGTATACATGGTAAATTTTAGTGACTTGTATAGAAATGAACTCATTTTTTTGTGAATTTATAAGTATGTGTTTTTGAAATTTTAGTGAAAGTTAATGAATGATGTTTAGGTATGCAAGCAAATTGACATGTGAAACATAACCTTCTTTAGAAGATATGTTGTTTTACAACTATAAAAAAAAAAACTCATAAATGGATTGTACATGTTTTTTAGATGAAAGGCCTTTGATGTTGAATGACAAGAATACCATAACAAAATAAACATAATATCAAATGATAGGTTTTTTTATCATTCGATAGCTATGTTGTCACTTGATAGCATTGTTATCGCTTGACAACAATGCTATCACTCTATAATATTATTGTCATTTGATAAAATTTAGCTTGATAGCCTTGTTATTGATTGATAATATAGGTGTCTCTCAACAACATATCTATCACATGACACCATATATATCCTATGATAGCTACATAATTCAATGACAGTTGCAGTACCAAATGACATGTGTGTTATCTAATGGATAACAACATTATGGGTAAGTGACAACTATGCTAGTGAGTGACATAAGTTTATCTATATGGTAGTTATACAGATATGCTTTGGAATTTTGGTCCTTGAATGATTATATATTACATATAATGGATAATAATCTCATATTGACTTTCGATGAAGTGATAAATTATATTTATATGTATGAAATTTATTTTAAACAATAGTTGAGTTGACCTAGAAAACTAACTTACACTTAGATAATTTAGGTAAATCTAAATTGTTTACCACCCAATAAAATATCTATATGTCAATTTAGAAAACTAAAATATTTAATAATTAACAAATAATAGACACTAAAATTTACCCTACTTGTATGTCAAGGTCATGCATAAATAAATACCTAAGAAGGGTGTTGACATGATCACACTTAAGTGTAACTCAGAATAATGGGTTTTGAATACTCAACATAATAAGAGTGTTAATCCTAAGATGCATATAAAAACTCATAATGGGCTAACTAAACCACCAACAACTTCTCCTAGTGAGAAAGCTAGGACAAGATATGAGTTGAGGAGATTTGACGACAAAGTGACATGCCCATAACCCCTCATAGCACCCTCTTCAGATGGATCACACTAGAAAGAGGTATTACCTAATTCTATGGATGTCATCTAAAAATTACAAGATGAACTACAATATGTGTGAGACTTAAATGAAAAGTCAAATAAGGAATTCAAACCCCAAGCACATGTTGATAGGCAAGAAGAAAATTTAGCTAGTCTATTACCTTTCTTGTACACTAAAGGGATAATACCTATGTTAATGAATATTTTGGATGATTATATAGGAAAATATACCACTCATGTATTCATTCCATATCTAGCATGAGGATGTGAATTATAGATAGACCAAAATCTAGGCTACGACTTGGAATTACTCGCTGATGTAGGCACCACTAGATGGTCATTATGTGACTTTATAGTAGACAAGATGTGGAAGTCAATATTTTCATAAGAGATGATTTGTAAAATATAGGCATCCCTACCTTATTAATCTCACCATATTTTTTTCTTGTAAAACAAGACTTGATCTCAACCCATGAGAATTTTAAACAATAATGGTATCAACATAATGGGTTCAAAGTTTCAAGTAGAATTTAAGGAGATCAAGCTTGCCAAAGCATAAAACTCTACCAATATTGATTTGTATAACTTGATTTTATGCCAATAACATAGAAATGTATTTCAAGAAGCACTACATGAGCTTCAAGAATGGAAAAGATCATGTGGTGATTCCATTTTCAGCTAACCAAATCCCCCCCTTATTCTAAGAGTGTTTATTTGGAGGACAAAATATACAACATCATAAAACAAAGGGTGGAGAATATGGAACCTAATGCAAAAGATAACTTAACTTGAGATGATGTACAATCCACTTATAATACAATAAGTAGTGCCTATGATCGATGGGTAAATGGATCCTAAAAAGTGAGTGATCATAAATTTGGTGTGGTGTGATCAATACATTAGTTTCAATACACACAGAATTCCTTATGCATCAACATCAAACCCTCTCCAAGTAGCAATAAGATATGGATATCGTGTGCCACATCTGAAGTGAAAATATTGGTCCATATAAGTAAGATAAAAATTATTATGCTACCTCAGTATGATGGCTCCCTAACTACTACCCCCATTTTTACATGACTTGGATGCATGTTCCTTAAATGAAAAAGATTGCATGCGTTCCTTATTACACACCTTGAATATCATTGTTAAATGTTGGCAGGCTACACAAAGGCCAAATATTCCAACATATACTCTATATTTTATCATAGCAATGATGACAAAGGGTTACCCTTATATAGTGGTAAATCTAATTCATGGGTACATAACTATGAATGTAAAGATGAATAGATAAGGTGCATACCTTTCTTTCTTATAGAGTTGTGGGTTCATACTTTCTATTTAACTATGAAGACTTGGTCCTGATCATGGTATATGGTCAATGAGACATTCTTGGAAACTAGTAATTAGAAAATTATGAAGGAGAAATAAATCCATACACTTTCCTTCTCATCATTTGATTTTGGTCTAGTTGAGCTATTGTAATACATTTGTTGCATTATCCTAAAAGATGAATTTGTAATGGAAGAATGAGTTAGACATATGTATTATGAGAAGGGACTAACCCTACCTAAGTTATTAAAATGATTGTGAGGTAAACAATGATTCTATTGAAGATGATGATGAATTATGAATGACACATAATTTCCAATACATGATATTAAAAAATAGAAGCTTATTTATAAGGTGGAGAAAGAGTTCCAAGAGGGTGACCTTTGCCACTGACGATTCAAATTTTTTGAGGAAGAGTAAAAAGTAGTAGACATATATGTCATTTAATAATAGTGGTACCATGATCCTCTCAAGATAACTAAGATATTTATTAACTCAAAATAAGAACCCAAGATAGCCACCTTATATATTATTGATCTGATGCAAAAATGTTGTGCATCATATAAATGCTTTAGGATTTCTAGGATATCTACCAAATGATCTAAAATAAAATGAATTTTCTACACTCTTCATTGGGAAACATGAATTTCACCTTAGTGGATTGTGTGAGACCCATGAAGAAGAAAGCATATATAATGAACCTAAACTTACATGCCAAGGTGAAGGTAGAGGTTGATAACATGTTGTTTGCATGTGTGATCTACCCATTTGAGAAGTTTGAGCTTGTCAACCCAATGATTATAAACATCAAGGATGATGGGCACATTAATATGTGTGTTAAATATAGGATACTCATTGTGGAATGTTTCATGGACTCATTTTTCACTCCCTTCATAGAGGAAATTATTGAGGGAGTAACATGTTTCAAGGTTTATACCTTCACCTATATCTTATTCAAGGTATCAAAAATTATATATTGAAGAGGAGGAAAATCCAAAGACCACCTTCACAACTAAAATGGGTTCCTTTTCCTATAATTTCATGCTATTTTTATTGAAGAATTCACCTATTATACTCTCATGCTTTATCATAGCAGCTTTCATAGACTTTGTTCATCAATACCTTCAATTATATCTGGATGATTGGATAGTCTATGGGTTGGTAAAATATCAAAATGAAAACATGAAAATCATGTTTGACCATTGTTTCCAACTTCATATATCTCTCAATCTGAAGAAGTAAAACTTTTACAACACCTTTTGGAACACTTTTCAGCCATGTGATTTTTAAGGATGACCTCCTTTTTAACCCTAATATGGTGGCCATCATTCTTTAGTTGGAGGCACCTATGTACACATAATATTTTCAAAATTAATCAATTACTTATGCTTTCTCTCTTGTAGGAACCCATTGAGTCTAAGTCTCTCTAAGTGCATGCCTTAAAGGATGTATTAGGAAAGGGTGGGAAAATCATTAGTGACCCATAGATCACTTTTTAACAACACAACTATCTCCTAAAAATATTCCCCTAAGCTTTGCCTTCTCTTTTTAAACCTCCTATAGTCAATTTCCACTTTCATTATCCCTTTCTTAAGCCTAAAACCCTTTCTAGTAATTTGCATTACAATGTCAACCCCATCAATCCTATACTCTAATTGTTAATACATATTTACGGTCTAGGTCGGCCCCTAGCCAATCTAGAACAAGACCTAATTTGTTTTTTTATCAATAATGATATAGAGTCCATTAGGTAGACCCTATCAGCTAAACTTTTAGAAAGGTTTAGGGTTAGATTCAACTATATATACACACTCATTTCATCATTTATTTAGGAAGATAAGAAGAAGAATATTATATTTTTCATCTACTTTATCCACTATTCTCCTTGAGGAGCATATCTTAAGGTTTCAATACTTTCATTGGAGATACAGATCTTATCTTATGGAAAAGTATTTTGGATGCATAGATGGGTTGTATAGCCTAGAGCTAACTTATCCTTGTTATCATTACATATCACAATAACCTCTTGTGAAGCACCTTGACCAAGGGAGAGATTGAGGCTTGGTGGGTTCTTATTCAAAGGTAAGTATTCCTAACCTTGTTTCTATTTTGTAAGACTAGATAGATTAGCATTTTTACTTCTCTCCCATGCATTAGGATTTCCTATAGATTAACATGAGTATAAATATTCTATGTATGTTTAATTTTTATGTTTAATACCCCCACTTTGTGACAAAAGATTTGGTGAGCGCTAAATTATATTTTAATTTACTTTATATTTATGAAAACATAAGACCTAGCTAGGGTTATTTCATAGTGTTCCTTGACTAGAGGCTTTAGAACCCTCTCTACTAATGTTATTGTGGTAAGATATCCCTTGGTTAGATCTATTGGATCCATCTTGGTCATTACACCGAATATATAATATATCAATAATCAAAAGTGTGAGTAGGACTTATCTTCTTTGAGTTAGGATTGATTAATAGATTAGTTACATTTCCCTTTGTATACATTTTGGTGAACTTGAAGTGTGTTGAAAAACTTTCATTGACCAACATTGGTGCAAGGTTTGTGATGTGTGTTATAATTATATCAGCCACATAGATCCAATTTATTATGTTCTTAATTTCATTTTTCTTAAAAATTATCTTGAAAAACATTATTATGTTTTAGAACACTATCATTCTAGTCGATATAGTCTCTTATAGACTATTTAACCCTCCTACTTATAGTACATAATTAATTTATCTAATCATGTATCCTTATCTTCTTGTTTAACCTTCCTATCTATAGTACACAAATGACCTTCATGACTATGTATCCTTATTTTCTTATTCTATTCTCAGGTTTACATAACACAACTGACCTATTAAACTATGTATCCTTATTTCTAGTTTTGTCTTTACATACTAGTTTTAGCCTCTTTTTCTCATCATGAGATTCTTTTTTGAAGATAACACAAAGTTAAATCCCATAAACATGATGAGCTTTACTAATCCCAATAGGTTTCCTCAAAAATAGCTTTTCTAGAGATGTATTAGATTGGTACAATCAACTCAAATCCCATTCAATCACTAGCTTGGAAGATCTAGTAAACTCCCTTGTACAAGAGTTTCAAACTAGTGATCTTCATGAGAATACCTTGGCTTACTTTATCAATTATAATCAAATTAAAACTAAAACAACACAAACTTTCATCAAACAGTGTAAGACCTTATCTAATAAGTGTGATCACAACATGGTAGATGATAACCTCTATCACTTATTCACTAATTCTCTTTATCTCAAGTTGCAATATTAGGTTAGGACTCTCTATTTTTTTAAAAATTAGAAGAATCCCTTGAATAAGCCAAATGACAAGATTCTCTCATGTTCCAATTCAAACCATCCCAACCTCTTATGGGCACTCACATGCTCATTAAAAATAAAAATCATTATGCTACCAATTATGGTGTCATCAATTCTCATGATACCATTCATAATATTCAATCCATCACTCCCAATAATGTTTTAAAACATGATTCCTCTCTAAACAAAACCCGTAATCTTTAATTTTCTCAAACAAACAACATTAATCTTAATAATTTGTTATCCCTAGCCAAAATTCAAAAGCATCTACCAAGGCTTCCACCATGATAGCTTAACCCCACTCATCCTATGAAATCATGGTATGATCTAAAAAATTTTATGTGGGGTGGGGGATGTTAACTGGTATAAAGATAAACATGTTTTTATAAGTGTGACATGGGATGGAAAAGTTACAAGGATAGGAATGAAGATGAGATTAACCTAAGGAGAAGGATGTCTGGGATAAGGAAGCACACAAGACAAAGGGAATAATAGTGTTCTAGAATGTATAAGGGAAGATTGCACATGGAAAAGATTCCACCAAAAATGGCTATCACCATAAATTACATCACTCCAAAAAATTAAAAAATTTAAATGTGTATAGTTAACAATAAATCCCACTAGTAGTTAATATATAAAGATGACAACATTAAATCCTTAATCGTGTAAATCCCAAAGACCATTGCATGTACGAATGAATATTTAAATTAAATTTATGAGGAAATTTCCAAGTAATATAAAAGGAAAAATAGATGTCATTATTACCACTTTCTATAAATCAATATAGAGTGACCCCATGATTGTGCATAACCGAGAACAATGAATATCCCTGTAAATTTGATTTAGAGTAACTAAGAAATGCCATTTGAGGGA
This sequence comes from Torreya grandis, assembly GCA_037957365.1. Taxonomy (NCBI): domain Eukaryota; kingdom Viridiplantae; phylum Streptophyta; class Pinopsida; order Cupressales; family Taxaceae; genus Torreya; species Torreya grandis. The sequence goes on along the minus strand of JARHVA010011186.1, from coordinate 76,649 downwards.
TAACATCAAGATCATTTAGAAATTAAAACATGAATAAACTAAAATTTGATGTGTTTCAGTGAGTATAAATAAATAATCTAATGAGTTTTAGGTTGAAAATATGCAAGCTTCCATTGTTGATCAAGGAACATCAATGTCAAGCCTTACAATACCAATTCTGGAGTTTACACATGCTTACCAAGATTTAAGGATTTGGCCAACTAGGAAACCTAAGGGTGTGCTAAAGCAGCCTTAGGATGATTATGAGACCCAAAATTAAGGCATCGAAGAATAAAACCTTCATCATTTACCAAAGTGTATGTGCTCTAATGTGTATTGTAGAGGAAGGAACAAGAACACATAAGTTAAGAGGTAATAAAACATCATCAAAGAGGAAGTGGAGGAAGTAGAAATTGGAACATATGTTGTGCAAATAGTATAAATCCATACCAGCTCTGAATAGATAAATAAAAGGGAGAGTGTACCCAAGAGAAAGGTAAAAAAGATACAATAGTTGTTTTAGCAAAAAATATCAAACCAAGACCAAGAAGGATGAGTTTCAAAGAGATCCATAACACTAAATGTGTGACATATGTAGAAGGGTGGGAGTCAAAGGTGCAAAAATGTGAGATGATGGATTAATACCACTATGAAGGAGGTAATTAAGCCAAATTTAGAAATAAATATATGGGCAACATGGTAAGGAATACCCCTAATGGAATACAATCTTTGATGACTTTATCAAATAATGACTAGATAAATTTTAGGTTCTCCAACTCTACGAGTAATCATATTTAAGAAAGGCTAAGGAATTAACATGATTTTTGATATCGTGTGTGAATGAAGATAGATTATAATTCACTATCTAAATAATGAATATCACATCGACCAAAATCCAAAATTTAATTAGGTTAGTCTAGTCAGATAAAGATATCAAGGAAGTGTTGGCTAAAAGCAAGGAGGTCAAGCATATGGCCAAGGATCTAGAATATAAGAAGGGATGATTCACTTTTCCTATTTATAAAATTAATTATGGGGCCATAATGGTATCAATACACTTGGTAAACACCAAGTTATACCGATATGGTCATGAGGGAGAAATAAATAAGAGTTTTATGTACATTGTACATGGAAAGGCCAAGGGAACATTATTAAACATACCCAAGTTCCTAGTGGATTCAATCATTTAAAGTATGGAAAAGGTGCATAATACTTGGGTAGAAGTTAAAATATGATGCAATATTGATAATACTATTATTTAATGAGATTGACATACTTAAGGGTAGTGTAAAAGACCAATGGACATACCGCCTTCATGATAAGTCCCTATTGCTCAAGTATCATATATATACTTTCCATAAGGTATCCTCCCCAAAATATAAGGATAATGTGGATATGTGGTTTTCATGAATAATTGAGGCCATAGGAGATGAATGGCACATGCATAGACTGCTATAAGAAGTGATGAATGGTTATGCTAAGTTCATTGTAATACAAGACTACTTGCTTGCAAAAATTAAATTGGTCAATGGAAACATGACTAGTTGGATAAACTTTCCTTACGCATTAACATCAAAATAATTTATTGATGCATTGAAAAACATATCCAACATTCAAAATATATCCATGGATGTGAAAAGAATAGATTCAAACATCCATATCCTCCACGTAAAATATGTGTGCCCCAAGCAGCCACATTGAAAGAAGAAGATGAGGATAATAACATTGGTTGTGTCATCAATCCAAAATAAAATTCTACCAAAGAGGTTTGGATTGAAAATTTATTTTGTATGATGAATCCTAACAAAAGTAGTATCAATGTGAGATCACTAAGGCAAGGTGATATATAACTACCACTTACATTGAATCCAAACATTTCACATGCCTCACACTCTAAGAATAAGAAGATAAATAAGAGGAATTATGCTCCATTATCTCCTATGTAAGAGGAATCATAGTACACAAATCCCAAATAATAACCTATGAAGAATAAAAAACTATGGTTTGTGAAGCCATTAATTATTATAATAAGATCACCTTCTCCATTGATTTATGTGGTAGTTGAGATAAACATGGAATAAGTAAGGAGATACCCATGAAGTAATGACTGTTAAGCATGGCATATACTAAGAGGGGGGGGGGGTGAATCAGTATATCATATATCTTATAAAACTTTCCCTTAACCAAATTCCACTTAATTAAACATTTAAGATATGTAATAAAACTCGAACAATAAACACCACACAAGATAGAGAGAGACACCAGATATAACATGGAAACCCAATGTGGAAAAAACCATGGAGAACAATCTCAAGTATATGAATGAGCACCAACCCAAATAATATTTGCAAGCATCAACTTGCAGGAGCACCAACCCCTTTCTTGAGGAACAACCCAGTAACTATTCATGAGCACCAACCCACAGGAACACCACACCCCTCTGTCAAGCACCAACCTAGCAACTATTCATGAACACCAACCCACAAGAGCACCAACCCCTTTGCCGAGCACCAACCCATCAACAATTCATGAGCACCAACCCATAGGAGCACCAACCCCTTTGTGTATACCACACACCTATCTCTCAATGTTGTTATCTCAACAAATGATAGTTCAATACAACATCTCCTTCCTCTCTCTCACCTTTGCTCTTCTAAGCTAGATATAACAAATACAAATCATATTCATCTCTCACAATTACACTTCTAAGCTAGATATTAAAATATCAAATCAACCTCTATCTCCCATATTAGATTTGGCTTCTCAAGCCTTTTTTTATAGCTTTTTAAATGACCTTTGGCCTTCCCCCTTTGTGACCCTTCAATCCTCATGGAAAATGGTGCCAAACTTGTATGACCCTTCATATCCTTGCCTTTGAAAAGTCATGTGGTGACCCTTCATGACCAAAAACGTCCTTCCCATTTTGTCCTCATCTTGGTGACTTTTTATATTCCTTAAAGTGTCCCTTCATGAGAAATTGTGCCCTTCCTCTTTTGTCTTCACTTGGTGACTCTTGGAATTCCCCAAGATGACTCTTCATGTGAAAATGCGTCCCATCCTTCTTTTGTCTTTACCTCATGGCTCTTTGACTTCTCCATGGACCCTTCTTTTGTCTCATATTCAACCAAAAATATATTCATTAATATTAAATAAATATTAACTCACATTAGCTAAGATATATTTATTACAAACAACATTAAATGCAATGGGGCCTTTATCACCAATAATTCTAGACCTTTGACATCAATGAAAATATTTCCAACAATCTCCCCCTTTGTCATTGATGGCAACTTCAATCCTAAAACTACCACATCCTGTCACCTGCACATATTGTCATCTAAAAACATACAGTAACTCCCCCTTACTATAGTAACCTATATCTATTCCCTGTACCTATTTCTACACCTGTACCTATACCTATTATTCTCCCCCTTTGGCATCAATGGCAAAGGGCCTACCTAGAGCTAACACTTAGCTCCCCCTCAACTAATGCTAAACATCAATGGCAAGAAGTAATATAAATTACTCCCAACTCCTCTCGCAGATCTTTGAATGTGTCCTTTCATCGTGCCTTTGAGAAGATATCTGACAATACATATACATTGTTCCCTTTCCTTTGAGCATCTACAATCAACTCATTTGAATCTTTTATTATAATTTCATAACCTTCTTTATGAAACTTTAATGTATATCCTTGATCACATATTTGACTAACACTCAACAGATTATGCTTAAGACCTTTTACATATAAAACATTCTTAGTCTTAGTTCTACCATAATCCAAACTCAAAGTACCTTTTCTGGCTATTCTGGTAGTGGTTTTATCTTTGAATCTCACTATACCACCATTGATCTTCTTTAGAGATATGAATTTACTTTTTTCTCCTATCATATGCCTCAAACATCCACTATCAATTAACCATGGCTGATCTTTACCTCTTACATGTAGGGTTGTCTGAACCATCATAGAATCTTCATGTTGTTTCTTCTGCCATGAACATGTTTGAACCTTCTTCTTGATGAATGGAGCTTTGAAACTCTGATCCTTTTGAACTAACTCGAACATGCTTCTACAATACTAAGCTATGTGTCTGAAGTTGTTGCACTTGTTGCATACTATGGTCTCTTCATCAAAGCTTGATAGAGGAGCAAAAGAGTTGTGGCTTCTGCTTGACTCTACTTGACTTTCCTTCTCCTTATTTCTAAAATTGTTAGCTCTTTTTCTAAATTATAATTTCTTGTGACCATATCCATTAGAATAAAAACTATAGCCATAAAAATAAGACCTATCTATATATCTCTGACATGATTGCCTTTTGTAGCTTTGTTCCTTCCAGCCTTCTCTGTTTGAAGTGTCCTCTGTATTCTTCATTTCTCCCCTTTTTGTTTCCTTTTTTGTAAGAGCTTTAGCATAGCTCTTTTTCTTTTCAAATCTAATCCCTGTCTTATCTGAATTTTCTTTTTGACTTTCCAATATCTTATTCAACATGTTAGTGCTATCTTCAAATTTTGAATCACTGACTACTTTATCACTAACTGCTTTCTTAATATCTTCTTTTAAAGAGGCAATTTCAATAACATACCTTTGACATTCTTTTCTTGCTATTTCCAACTATCATGTGAGGTCTTCTTCATTCTTATTGGCTTCTTCAAAGTGTGCTTGTAGATCTTCAATCATTTTCTTTGACTCTTGTTCATTTTTCCTTATCTGGCACTTTAATCTTTGATTCTTCTTCTGAAATGCTTCTAACACTTCTAAGGCACAAATGAGCTATCCTTCCATATTCACTTCATCTTCCTCCTCTTCTTCTTCTTGATCACATTCATGTATGGCCATGAATAGAATCTCTTCTTCTTCTAAATCACTGACTCCACTATCTTTTCCTGAGATAGGATCCTTAGAATACAGGCTCTTCTTCTCGAATCCCTTCTTAGATTTGCCTTTGAAATTCTTCTTGTATGTAGGCTTTTCTTCTTCATCATCATTAACCTTATCTAGGAATCTAGCTAAAAAATGTCTAATCTTTTCACAATTACAAAATTTAAAAGGTAATTTTCCTTGATATTTACCTATTCCTCTTTTTGGCTTGTGAATGAAAAGTGCTCCATTGTCATCTTCATCATCACTAGAACTATCACTTAATTCTTGAATCTTGGCTTTCTCCTTCTTTGATGTCTTAAAATCCACTTCTCTCTTTGAGAATTTATCTTGTTCTGTCCACATCTCATATGCCATGAGAATACCATGAAGCTCATCCATCTTTAGTTTGGCTAAATTCTTTAACTCCTCAATTACTGAAACCTTTGCATCATATCTCATTATTAGAGATATCAAAACCTTTTTCACCACTATTGACTCATCCAACGTTTCTCCAAGACCTTAAATTTGATTTATGATTTGATCAACTCATAAAAGATAACTTGCTATATTCTTCTTGTTCCATCTTCAAATTTTCAAACTGCCTTCTAAAAGTCTGTAGCTTAGCTTGTTGAACCTTTCCATCACCTTTGTAAATATTCTCAAGTTTTACCCAAGTTTCATGAGAAAATTTACATTTCATAACTTTAACAAATTTAGATTCACATAAACCACATAAAATAGCATTTAAAGCTTTAGCATTACATTCACTTGCCTTCTTTTCTACTAGAGTAATTGTAGATGTCTGCGGCTCTTCATATTCCTCCACCATGGCTTTCCATATGTCAAATCCAAGGGCCATCAAATAAACTTTCATTCTCATGATCCAAAAAGCATAATTCATCCCATCAAACAAAGGTGCCTTATTTGTATAAAATCCTTCTTATGACCCAACCATCATGCTTTCCCGATCTACCTTCAAGCTATAAAACTTTTCAAAAAGGAACCTACTCTGATACCAATTGCTAAGCATGGGATATACTCAGAGGGGGGGGTGAATCAATATATCATATATCTTATAAAACTTTCCCTTAACCAAATTCCACTTAATGAAACATTCAAGATATGCAATAAAAATAAAACAATAAACACCACACAGGATAGAGAGAGACACCAAATATAACGTGGAAACCCAATGTGGGAAAAACCACGAAAAAAAATCTCAAGTATATGAATGAGCACCAACCCAAACAATATTCACAAGCATCAACTTACAGGAACACCAACCCCTTTGTTGAGCACCAACCCATAGGAGCACCACACCCCTTTGCTAAGCACCAACCCAACAACAATTCGTGAGCACCAAACCACAGGAGCACCAACCCCTTTGCCAAGCACCAACCCATCAACAATTCGTGAGCACCAACCCATAGGAGCACCAACCCCTTTGTGTATACCACACACCTATCTCTCAATTTTTCTATCTCAATAAATGATAGTTCAATACATCTCTTTCCTCTCTCTCACCTTTGCTATTCTAAGCTAGATATAACAAATACAAATCATATTCATCTCTCACAATTTCTCTTCTAAGCTAGATATTACAATATCAAATCAACCTCTATCTCCCATATTACAAATGGCTTCTCAAGCCATTATTTATAGCTTTCTAAATTACCTTTGGCCTTCCCACTTTGTGACCCTTCAATCCTCAGGGAAAATGGCACCAAGCTTGTATGACCCTTCATATCCTTGCCTTTGAAAAGTCATGTGGTGACCCTTCATGACCAAAAATGTCCTTCCCACTTTTGT
>JARHVA010011186.1:0-65000 GCA_037957365.1 Torreya grandis | reverse complement strand
TACTTGTGTAACAACTCTTTTTGGCCAGGCATATGAAGGACATCCCACAAAGATTTTGATTCTTTGGCACTTTTCAAGGAATCAACTATGTTTAGGTAGTTATTACCCACCTATTATTTATTCCTTGGATTCAAAGGATTATTTATAACTTGAGGAATAAAATCACCTTGAGCAGATCTTACAACATTTTGTCTTGAAGGAGGTGTAGGAGCTTTTGGAACTATCACACTTGAAGCCATCTTTGCTACCTTAGAGGGTGATTAGATGAGCATGTAGGAATGATATTTTCACCTCCTATAGGATTCCTCATATAAATTTTATTGTCTATAATATATGCTCCTTGATTGAGTACAAAAGTGTCTTCCACCAAGAAGTCAGTGAAGCTTTCTCCATGGGGCTACCAATCATCATTTGCTTGCATCATGACCTCATCTTTAGATGATAAGAGAGGAGTAACTAATCCTTGAGTAACAATATATTTTTGTCCATTCTCATTTTCATCCATAAATTGGCTCTATTGGAAATCTTCCCCTTACATGAAGTTACTATGCATTGGTACCATCTCTCTTGCATTGGTGGAGTTAGGATTGTACACATTGGTAGGATTGTTGGAGTTAAGTTGTCATTGACCCCCTTTTCTTAAATATTGTATACCATATTGTTGTTGATAAATATTTGAGTTTTGATAGGCACGTTGTTGCATATTTCCTTACCTATTTTGATATTCTAGAGGTTGGCATCTTGACTCAAAGAGCTTAGACCTTGACTGCCAATCAACATCATCTTTTGCCTTCTTAGGAGCAGCTCTAGACCTAGTGTTGGCATTAGGAATTTGATCTATATATGGAGTATTAGTAGAAGTATGAGATAATATAGGCATAAACACCTTATGAATCAACCTTCCATCTTATATGGGACCAATTTTAGATTTGATAGAAAGTTCATATTCTTCAAGAAGAGTGAAACCCTTCATGGATTACAACATTATAGAAATTATAGTAACATGGCTCTCAAGTAGGTAGGGAACACAAAACTAGTAGGTGACCTCATGGGAGGAAGCAATCTATAACAAGTCTTTTGAAACCTCTCATTGAAGTCATGTATTATTTTTTTAATCCTCTTTTGATCACATTAAGATAATGTATGAGAGAGGCATGGTCACTTTCATTTCCAAATCTTGATTTAAATAATACTTCAAAATCATCCCATGATGTGATGCATCCACCTTATAGAGTCATATACCAATCAAGATATTTCCCTCTAAGGGACATGACAAGGAGTCTAATGCCAATGTTCTCTTGAGTGACATTGTGGAATATAAAAAAGTTGGATATATCCCTAATGTGCTCACCAGGTGTAATATGACTCTCACCATTGAATGTGGGAACACCTTTTGTGGCATTAGGAGGAATGACATCATATGATTGAAGGAAAATAGGATTTTTAATATTGAAGGCATGAAAGGCATGAGGTATATCCATATTTTATTAAAGGTATTAAATTTCTTCAACCTCTTCACTCTTTTGGATTCCTTTCTAGAAAAATCCTCATGGTCCTCCAATGGAATATTAGGATAGGGATATTAAACTTCAAGAGGAAGTTCAAACTGAATAGGTGGATTAGTGGGGTTAAACACTCTACTAGATGATGACCTAGTGATAAAAATGAATTATGAGAGAAATTTTATAACAAAATAATGTCCTTGAATTATATTTTACCTTGATGGATTCACCAAATGTTGAATAGCACACCAACTTGCAACTGATGTTGTCAAGACTAGTATTCACCTTGACAAGTTGTCTTGAAGAAAATGGTCCCACTAGATGTGCCAGAACTATTGTCACAAAATATTTACCCCTAGAAAATGATTTTAAAGCCTCTTCCATATTTGGGTAACATGGGAACACTTCAAGGTATGTGTGTGTACCTGTAGTCAAGTGAGCCTCTAGGTTTAGGGGCTAGCTCCCTGAATGTATCTTGAAATGCTTATCACCTATCTAATGTTTTATTATGGGGAAAAGAGTTATAAATTCCATGAATTGAACCTATTATATTTGGGTGATACACCAATGTGGTTTACATATGAGCATCATATTCTTAGTAAAATGAAACAAGGCATACAAACTAGTCTCAATATCCTAAAGGATTCTAACATGAGTTTTTCAATATAGAGGTGAGATGTATGGAGCAACACAAGAAAAATGAACCAAAGGGTAGGTTTCAAACTCCAAGGAAAATTATACACAACACACTTGAATACACTCTATATGACCTTTTAGAATAGGAACTCTTGCACAAACATGAAAGGATAAAAGAAGAAAGGATAGAGAATTATCACTTTTCATCAACATAAATCAATTGCAAACTTAGAAAATCATTCATGAAATCAAAACCAGACTTTAATTAATGTTCAAAGTCAAAATAAAATTTCATTTAAATAAGGCTTCACCATAAACGGTATGGTATTAGATTACAAAAGCCAAAATGGCCGATACTTATAAAATTTGAGAGAGAGAAGAAGAGAATGAAGTCCAACAGTCATTAGGAAATGTGTCATGTTGAGAAAAGGAGTTATAAATGTATTACAATGAGTGTGATATAGACCATGAAAGGTCTAATAGGAAAAATGGACCTCAAAGGCATGAAACTCCATGAAATGTGACTTACAACTCCTTTTACTTGCTAAAAAATTGCCTTCATCATTTGGCCCATTTGGAACATCCCAAAATTGAATAAAGGTAGATCTCATGAGTGAAATAAGAGTGAGAGGTTTTACATATGCTCCACCATGCATTGGTTTCATTCCTAATCATCTAAATTCTTCTAGGGGTGAGCCATCACTGCTTACAATTTAAAAAATTCCTTCACTCAACCCTCACACTTGGCCTCAAATTTGGCTTTAGTTTTCCATGTAAATACATATAGATGAGTGAATTAACATTTAAATACTTACCATAGACTTATATTCTCTAGGTATGCCTTAAATAGACTCCCACTCGAAGTTCTCTCCCTTATCACTATCTTACTCACTTTACCAATTTTGACTGGCTGAGATGAAGCTACTTATAGAAACACTTAAGAGTTTTAATGAATAATATAATGATTATATTGAGTTATATTAAGTCCCAATATTTCTCCCAAATTTGGTTTCATCTCTTGAAATGTCCTAGAACCTAAAAAACATCAAAAAATAGATAAAACCTTATTCACCTCATATCCATACAATTAAGGGAGATCTCAAGTGGATGGGAAGGATCTATGGAGAGTACCCTACAAGGTTCAATCACTTTTTTGTCCATTCCATCTCATCTAGATATCTCTCCATCCTTGTTTTCCTAATTAGGTCCTTATTCAGGGTTTTGTAGGGTTTTAGGATATTTTTACTCTTAGGCTTTGTTCATAAGGATGTTATGTTGGAGATGCAAATAAATTATAAAAAATAAATGTTCATGACCCCCTTCAACTCATATAAGCTCCTTCAACCCCCATGCACAACCTCCAAGAATATGTAAGATTTTCAAACAAAACTATTGAGCTTCATATGTCATTCTACATAGGCCTAAGTTGTTCATGAGCTAAAAGTGGATTTCCTATAGACTTATATGAATAAAAAGAGATAAAACAAATTCTATATTCCTATATGAACATGATCCATAGTGAAATAATTTCCACCTAATGTTGATAGTGACACTGACCCCTTACTTGGGCTTTAGGCCTAAAATAGGCCTAATAGACTTATCTGCATTCTAGAGTGTTTAGGACACCATGTTGAGCTTATTCCCTCTATGAATTTTTTATCACATTTTTTTATATTTCATTCAAATTTACACACCTATTTTCAAGGTCTTGTCCATATTTAGATTACCTAGTTATCTTCATTCTCTAAAACTATAGGGTATTCAACTTAGGGAAGTACCCTCTCTTTGAGACAAAATATAGGGTACTTCCCCTATTTGCTTAGATAAATTAGATGTTGGAGAGGATTATCCAAGTTTCATAGGTAATCCGTAAAAATTTTCAACCCTTGGTCACATCATTAGACCCTTTAACGCCTTCAAGACCCAAGACAAACCCTTAAAATGTAGTCTGTGTGAAGGGTATTACCATATGACTGTAGATTTCTTGATTACAGTCATCTCTCTACATTATTTGTGTTTTTTGAGGGTCTACAAGGGATATTCAAAAACCTAAAAATGTGATCCAAGTCCATTAAATACTCCAAAATTCTACGTATTCCTTCACATATGCCTTGCTCTTCAACTTAACTAGATTGTTGAGTATGTTTCATGTTTTTGAGGGGCACCTATAGGTAGTCCTACATGGTTGAAAGCCTTAAAATATTACCTATATACTCTCATATAATACCCAAGGAAATTTGACATTTTTTTGGACATATTTACCTAATTTTCATGCTATATCAACATCAAGAACACTACTTTCATGCTCACTATCTCTAACAGTAAACTATAATTAGTTTTGTTGAGGCAAAAGGGCCTATAAGTAGACATTACCATTTAAAAATATGCCACATACTCTTGGAATCATTTGAAATTCTTTGGAAGAGTATGGGATATTATGAGTGTCTTTATCTATTGTGTTTTCATGCTTAGGTCTATGTCAAGGACTGTATATACCTATAGTCAGCTATAGGTGGTCTTTTTGGACCAAGGCATACCTGCAGGTGTACCTATTAAGCTAAAAAACCTAGCTCTCCAACTCTAACTGATACTCCTTGGAAAAAAATACACTCCTCAACTCAAATGATTATATAATCATGAACGCATATTTCCTACACTACCAACTTAGAATGCAAAGTCACTTAGATATTCAAATCCTATAGATAATAATGAAGAAACTTAATGAATAAATGGGCAAATTTGAGGCCCATAAACACTAATTTACACTAGTAAAATGTCTTAATACTTTTACAAATATTTTATCCTATGTGGAGGATATAAGTTATAATCATTAATACACATCAAATCTCTTGGTAACTGTATCATATGATATCAACAAGATGGCTAGGTGTTCTATTTTTCATTTTTTAGGGATTTGATCCCTCAATCCATAGTCATTACCTTTGAAAGTAATCTTCAACCTCTCCTAATAGTATAGCATTACAAATATGTCTTCCATGATATATACAACACACTATTACTTGAGTAAGGGTTCCATCATGTCCAATTTACTCCATTAAGTATTTTCAGCTCTCTATGGTGCCACCTATAGGTGGATTTTTGCATGTATGTAGGCAGTGACTAATATTTTAGACAATGTGAAAGATATATATACTTGTAATCAATTATAAACCCTCAAAATATCTCCAAAATAAACTTAACACTCTAAAGGATTTGAAACAAGTATCAAGGCTCTGTTTCCAACATGACATTCTCCTGAGAGACTCTTGTGTATGTTCATCAATGGTGGAAGACTGTGAGTATATGGGAACTTGTATTCTCATGATTTATATGTAATTTGGGTTTTAATTATTTTTTAATTTTATAAGATAATTATAAACACCTAATATGTCTTCATTAATTTTCCATGAATGTTATACACACCTTCATTACATGGAACTCACCATGACTATGAATGAATCTTCTATAGGAATCTTGGTTGTACAGGAGGTCTAGTTTTCACAACTAGTTTTATACCATTTCAAGAAATAAATTTTATTTTTAATTTAATATGATTATTTAAAAACTTTATGACCTTAATTAAAACCCCATGAACATGCTCAAGACCCTAATAGGACTCACTTACTTGACAGTGCATGACAGTGATGGAGCAAATTAATTGTGTGTGACTTATGACCTCAACTACATGAAATATTACTTTGGATAATGAGTTTTAAAGAGAATTTACTAGTATTAAATTTTAAAAATGAAAATAAACCCAGAAAAATCTTCTAACCCCACTACCAAGGCATGAAGATTTTATAGATAGTAGAAACCTGCATGTCATCCCAAATGAGACCAACCTGCAAACCTAAGATGTTGTACCCATAAAGATAACTTAAAACATGAAAAAAATAATTGGTAATATGTAATAATAATTCCCATGTCATCTAAATTCAATTCCATCATCTATATTTTATAGACCTATCCATATGAGAAGGAAACTGCAGGGTATGGGGTTTAACAAGTAGAAAAACATAGTGAACTTGTACAGGATGATTCATAAAGAAAAAGTGACCAATACTTGAAATATTTTTAAGAAAATTAATTTATCTAAGTTTAATATCACCCAAAAATGTGTTTTACCTAAAACTTCTTATACTGTACATACTAAGCATAAACCTGTTGATTAGTTCTGCATGTCTAGAAGGACGAGGAAGGAGAAGAATAGTTTTTAACCATTTTTAGCAATTAAAAAGTTGATAAAATGTTGAGATGAGTAAAATTAATTTTAATATTTATCCCAAAAGTTTTATAAACGTTTCACACTCCCCTATAGGCCATAAAAGTGCCAAACTCCTTCTTTTTTAGTTGTTTTCTTGATTTTTAGTTAGACAAACTGCAAGTTTTAGATGGACTAACATTCCTGATATGGAATCTAAAAAATTAGATGTTGGGAAGAAAAATATAACACTTGGACACCTTGAAAACTATTCCACTTACATTTAATTATCTAAAATGACCCTTAAGTGATTCAAAATGATATATGGACTACTTAGAACATGACCAAGGCTAAAATTCCATTAAATTACATCAAATGAACTATAGAACACACTATGACATTATATTAGACCCATATATAAGTTTTTGACTATATGGAGGTTGACCCATTTTGACTTGTGGTCAAAATGGTCAACATTCTTATTGATTTCCTAAGAGTGGTATGCTTTATATGCCAAGACTAGTTGCCTAATCCTATCTATTGAGTCAGGGAGTCACATATACATAGGTTTGACACAAAATTTTAATTTGAAAACACCAAACACAAATAAAATGCACAAAAAATAATACACACATAAAAGAAACACACATGTGTTCACTAGAACACTTATGGAACACAACAAAACTAAAAGATAACACACACACCTATTCTACTATTTACAAAACCTACTCTTGAGGTAAAACATCTGATCATACCTCAACCAAGATCAAATATGATCCCCCTTACATCTTTGTCACTCCATGAAGTTAACCTAGCATTAGGAGCATGATCATCACCAATCACTTGAATATCTATGTGGTTAATAAGCCTACCACCTTTGAATCTCCTTACGTATTCAAGTGAATTGTTTGGGACTTTCATGACTTATCTTTCTTGTTCTATAAGAACCTTGATTAGGGCTAAAAATAATGTGGTCTCTATCATATCCATTTATTTCTCTCCAAAAAAGTAGATATTAGAGTGTATGATAGTCCTTTCAACTTTATCCTCTCATAGGATATAATGTAGTTGATGTTTTCAAGTATCAAGATCTTATCCTTTACCATCAAACACCCTTGAAGGTGGTTCAACATCATATGGATTTTTTGACTGCCCTTGATATATAACTAGATTTTTCTTGACTTTTTCCTCCATGTTTACAACCTATTCGACACTAGCATCATCAAATTGATTCATGATAGTAGGTTATTGACTAGTAGAATGACCTTCATTTTTATGATTGATGGAATAATTGTCAACATGATCACTAGTCTCATTATCAACCTTGACATTAGATATATAATCTCTTGGATAAAAGGGAAACTTACCAAAATTTTCAAATTATTTGTATATGGTATTGAATCTTTTCCATAGTTCCTTTTCATTCACAACATGAAACATTTCTCTATGCTTATTGAGACACTCAACACCATGTTTTTTATAGGCATTAACCAAATAATATTTAGACTTCTTGAGATGAGAAGTAGAATTACCAAGCTGATCAAACTCATGACATATGACATCAAACCTTTGCCATAAGTCATTCTCATCTACCTCATGAGTATCATCATCCAAAGCATCCTCATAAACAACAAGGATAAATACATCATTATTTCAATTATGGTGTTCAATAAGAATAATTAACCTATGATCATCATACTCATGAATCATATAGTCACCTTCAACAACATGAGAATGTTTGATGCTTACCTCAGCACCTTGAAATGGATCTTCATGCATGATATAAGTCACAAGGTCAGTTTATTTAAATTATGAATAAGGATCATGTTCATATGTATCCACACCATACTCATCCAAGAAAACATCATAAATTCCTTTAATTTTATAAACTCCATCATCCACATTAGCCTCCTTCTTATGAACAACACAATTCAAGTTAGAGCTTGTTTCAATGTAAGGCTCAATGTGAAACCTTGAAAGAGGTTGAGTTATAATGCTCACCTTGGTACCATATCTTATCCTAAAGTCTAAGAAGGACTATTTAAGTGATATATAGCCACCAATATTGTTTGTAAAGTCTCTTGAAAGGTAGATTACAAAGTAAGCTGGGAGGTCAACAATAACTATGTCTTCGAGGATAGAAAAACTAGGACAATCATGCAAGAATACCTTCAAGTCTTTGATCAGACATATTATCCTAGTAAGTATACCATATATTTAGATAAATCATTTAATATTAGGTTCATATTTTAGGCCCAACTTATCAGCTACAACTTTAGGCATGATTGATGTAGAGGTTCCACTATCAACTATGTAATTATGGACCAATTTGTCTCCCACTATGAAAGTGAGATAGAATGGTCGAGGTTTATCATCCATATTAGATGGTTCAACAATTGTATTAGGTAAATTTTCAATGAAAATATGACTATGATTTTGGCTTGAAGATGAAAAACTAGTAGGAATAGTGGATAATTACTTTTGTAACAACTCTTTTTGGCCTGGTATATGAAGGATATCCCATAAAGAGATTGATGCTTTAGCACATTTCAAGGATTCCATTATAATTAAGAAATTAGTACTTAACTTTTATTGAGTCTTTGGAGGAAAAGGATTTATTTTAAATTGAGGAATAAAATCACCTTGAGCAGATCTTACCACATTTTGGCTTGAAGGAGATGTAAGAGCTTTTGGAACTATCACACTTGAAGCCATGATTTGTTGCCTTAGAGGGTGATTAGATGAGATTATAGGCATGATATTATCACCTCTTATATCCTTACTCTTATAAATTGTATTGTCTATAATATATTATACTTTATTGATTACAAAAGTGTCTTCCACTAAGATGTTGGTGAAGCTTTCTCCATGGTGCTGCCAATTATCATTTGTTTGCATCATGACCTCATCTTTAGATAATAGGAGAGGAGTAACTCCTCCTTGAGTAACAATATATTATATCAATTCTCATTTTCATATATAAATTGTATTTATTTATAATCTTCCCCTTGCACCAAGTTTTTATGCACTGGTACCATCTGTCTTTCATTGGTGGTGGAGTTGGGATTATACACATTGGTAGGACTATTGGAATTAGGCTACCATTGACCCCTTCCTCTTCAATATTACTAACAATATTTTTGCTGATAAGGATATGATTTTTGATATTAACCTTTATGAATATTTCATTGCCTATTTTAACCATATAAAGTTTTGCATATTGACTGAAAGAACTTAGACCTTGACTACCAATCAACATCATCTTCTATCTTCTTAGAAGTGGCTCTAGACTTGGTGTTGGCATTAGGAATTTGAGCCAAATAAAGAGTATTATTAGAAGTATGAGACAATGGAGTCATAGGAACCTTAGGAGGTAACCTTCTAGCTTGGATGAGACCATTTTCAGATTTTATAACAAGTTCATATGCTCTAGGAATAGTGAAACCCCCCATGGATTATAACATGATACCAATTTCAGTACTAATGACTCTCAAGTTAGGGAACACAAAACTAGTAGGTGGTTTCATGGGAGGAGGAAATATATACCAAGACTTTTAAAACCTCTCACTGAAGTCATGTATTGTTTCTTTGGATCCTATTTTGATCACATTGGGATGGTATATGAGAGAGGCATGGTTACTTTCATTTCTAAATCTTGAGGTCAACAATATTGTTGACTAAATTTGACTTCAAGGTCAAATTTGGACCCTTACAGGTAAAAAACTTGGTTTTTAATATGTTTTAAGGGTATATACTTTGTCATAGGGTATGTCATAGTCCTTTTGATGTAATTTTATGCCTCTTTAGCCTTAGTCATGATCTAATTAGTTTATATGTCACTTTGAGTCACTTAGTAGGCTTGTATGGGTCATAAATTCAAGTGGCATGGTTTTCAAGGTGTACAAGTGTCCTAGTTTCCTTTCAAACATCTAATAAGTTATATTAATTATCAATAATGTTAGTCCCATCTAAATCTTGCTGATTATCTAACTAAAAATCAAGAAACCCACTAAAAAAAGAGAGTTTGGTACTTGTACGACCCATGAGAGAAGGTGACACATGGGAGAAGGTAATGGAACATCTATTAATATTCCTCAAACTCATCTTAGTTATTTACATGCTTTGGAAGAGATAAAAATGTCCAAAACTATTTTTCTCCTTCCTCACCCTTCTAGACACATAGATGCGATCAGCAGGTTTGTGCTTAATACAACCAATTAGAGAGATTCTAGGTCAAAAATATTTTGGGAGGTGATAGTAAACTTAGATTAATTTACATAATAAGAGTTTAATTATTTCTCAACCATGCTTGATGAACCATCTCTAATAAGTTGACTATGTTTTTTTGCTCACTATATCCTACACCCTATAGGTTTTGCTCTAATTTGGACAAGTCTATATAATATAGTTAGTGATGTTAACTCAAAAATATTTTGTATATATTATTAGATGATATCCATTCTTATTTTCATTTTTCATGGTGTTTTGATGAGCAAGTCATCTCATGTTACAAGAAGGTATCACCATGTGAGGTCTTAGTCAAAATTTTCCTTGTTTGCAAATTGTTGGCTCTTTGTAGGGGTCTCATGTAGATTTAATATGATTTTACACATGTCTCAAGGCTATATTATAACCTATTTTCATGTTTGGTTTCATCACACCATGATTTGATCAACTTTTAGTCTTGCCATTTCTCATAACCAACTCCTTGCTCATTCTCAATTGTAGACACAGTGAATCATGTGTATAGAGCTTGTTTATCATGATTCATGGAGCTGTGATGAAAATATCATGATTTTAAACACACTCTCATAGTAGTAACATCAAGTAAGAACATGCACTTGGCATAAGATGGGATTGTGTTAATACCTCAGTCACACACGCAGCCACATGATAAAAATATGCACCTATAGGTGCTTATAAGAAGTGAAAACATCAAAGGTGAGATGTATGAAATTGTCCCAAGACATGAGATATCATGATGTTTTATGTAGTTACTTTGGTGAAAGGATAAATTTATTATGAATCTAGTTCCTTTGGTACATGGATAATTTCAAGTTCACTACATGCATACAACCCAAGTACACCTATAAGTGTCCTCTAGAGGATGCCATGTTGAAAGGGAAGTATTGATAGGTGTTTCAATATCCTATAGTGTTGATATTACATTATAAATATTGGTGAGATCATATAAGTTATCATATAACTATACATCTTACATATTATCCAAAGTTTATACCCACTACTTGTATATGCAAATACTCACCTAGAGGTGACATTACAGAGCTATGAAGGTATTTGTATGGTGAAATTGGAGCATGGTAAGGATTTATATTGAACCCTAGCATGTGGTAAAGGTCAGGGATGACCTATTTGAAGCACCAAATGGGTAGGTAGAGGTGTCAACTACCTTTAAGCATATGATGACTGAATACAAGGAGATTTTCCCAAAAAAATGAAAACAAAGGTCTAGCCCATTTTGTAGATATCTTGTAACAAGGTCAACAAGAGTTTTAAGGAATAATAATGGCCATATATTTTAACCTATATAAATTATAGGAGTTATGAAAAATATTAGGTCAAGAGGATTGATGGAGCTTGATTGTTTGGGGCCTCAAATATAACTTTTTAAGCACTAAAACCCTACATTCACATCTATAGGATTTGAGTTTTGAGTGACCATTGACACCCAAGGTTGAAAATGGAACATAATATCATGTTTAGAATGGTAATATTAATTTAATTTTTTAAAAATTATCATTAATATCATTAGGATAATGTTTATGTATAGTTTTTCAATCCTCATGAACACCTACAGGTGTCCCTTCATAGGAAAATGCTCACCTACAACTGAGTAGGAAGGTAATAAGCAAAGCATGGTGTCAAGATAATATTTTGCATATAAAAAGTGAAGAAATGTATAATTATATGTTATGTTACCTTAAATATTTAATAATTGTATTTAAACATTATGATGAATGTCATATTAGAGAAATATGCACCTGCTTGAATCATTTTGGTCAAAAAGGCAGTGTATCATAGTCAAGAGATAGAACTCAGTATTGTGAGATCAAGGTGCATGTAAAGGGTATAAAGAGTTATTTAAAATGATTCATGATATTTTAATAAGGTTTATTAACATACTATAATACTTATTTCAAGTTGACCATCTACTTTTCATACTAGCCTAAGGATGATAGTCCATACAGTTACACTAAGAGACTCATATTGCTCAATGGGTAAAGCATGAATAATCTAAGGGACAAGAGTGGTTTTGGGTGAATGTAAAGATTATTTAGAATTAGTTTAATGTGGAAAAAAACTTAAATAAACCTAATCACATTGTTTTTATCCTTGAGAATTCATTCTAAAGTGGAAGTGAAAAATGCAAAAAAAGTCTTTTTGGAGGCATTTTTTGAACAAATTGAGTTGATTAGGTGCCTAAATGGGTGAGTATGACTTATAAATTTGGTAAAAATATTAAATATTACATAATAAAAATTATAAAACCTTCATATTTACTTGAATATTATGGATATATCTTAATGTTTTATCTTAGAGTCAGTTAGTCAGGAAAATCAGAGTTTTGGCAAGACAAGAAAATGAAGCCAAAATGGGTAATAAAATTGATATAAAGCTTTGGAAAACTAAAGGATAATATTTTGATGTGTATTTAAGGTTAATTTGTGATATTAAACATTAAATTAATCTCATACCTCTTAAAGTTTTCAAAACACTCTTGCACACAACTCAACCAAGCAAGCTACAATTAGGCCTAGTTGGTAAATGAGAAGAATGAATGAGAAAGAATGTTTGGGAAGTTGTGTGATGACCTTTTTATATTTAATGAGGTATGTAAAATTATGAGACACTATCCCAGCCATGAGTGATTAGTCCACATAGTCAAAACTAGCAGGATGTCTGTTAAGCCTATTAGGCCTTGAAGTGACCTAGAGCTAATTGGAGGTCCAACTTCACTTATAGGTCTTGGTGATTTTTTTAACTTGTTATAAAATGTTAATTGGATGAATTTATAAATTTATTATCTATTTGGATGTAGGGTAAGCCATGTAAAAGTGAATTTTGGACTTTAAGACACATTACACTTGTACAAATGAAGATTTAAGCTCAATAAACCAACTTTAAGTGCTCACATCTTCTCTGAGGATGTGCATTGAAGACAAGGGAGTTTATATAGGTTATTAGGGATCCTAAGATTTTATCTTGTGGATTTTTTTTGTATTTATAATTTCAGGTCTTTATAAACAAAGCTTATAGGTAAAAATGGCCTAAAATCCTTGTAAGCCCTTCGAAATGCCCTGATGAAGGTAATGAAGATAGTGAGCTATCCAAATGGACAAAAATCACCATGAAAGTGTTTAATATTTTTAATGGACTCTCTCAATATAATCCCCATCCTTTTGTAAAGTATGAAATTGTATGGATGAGGTACAAAATAAGGTAATTTTGACAATTTTGGGTGTTTTACAGGTTTTAGGAGGATACAAAAGATGCCAATCACATGGGAGAAATATTGAGACTTAATATAACTCTTTATTTCCATTTAATGATTCATAATAAATCTTATGCGCCTTAACATGAGATATCATCTTATCCAGTCAAAACTAGCATAGTGAACATAATAGTGAGAAGGGTGAAAAGCTTCAATTAGGTTGCTTTTAAGGTCTAAATAATACCTATAAGTACATGGATGGTATCTATGCATGTCATTCGCTTACTTATATTGATTATCAAGGGAAAATAAATCAAATTTAAGGACAAGTGTGCAAGGTGTGTGAAAGAGGAGTTTTCTTTGAGTGCAGGCAGTGATGGCTTATTTACAAAAGTTTTTAGGTGATTAATAATGCAACCAATACATGGAAAATCATGTTTTAAACCCTTCCCTATTAGTACAATCATTATACCTATCCTTATTTATATTTGGTATGTTCTAACATGGGTGAATGATGAAAGTAGTTTTCTGAGCCATCAAGAGGAATTTCAAGCCACTTTTCAAGAGTTTCATGACTTGGATTGACATTTGTACTTCCTAACCTTGCATGTTCAGTTTCACATCTTCTTCTCATGGACATGTAACCTATTATCTCATCATGAAAATTTTCCAAGTGACATTTTTACTTCCCTTTCCTTGTTCCTCTCTCTAAGGTTATATATACGTAGTGAACTTTTAGGCTCTTTTGGGAAGCCTTTGTTGGTTAATGGTGAAACCTTTGTCAATTTTGTATTTAAATGTCTATTGAAGCAATAAAAAAGTAAATTTTCTTGCTTACATGATGCATAATTAAGTTTGTTTCAATTATTGTTAATCTTGTCTAGTAAAAGATGGTCTTTTCTAGAATATTATCTTTGATTTTCCATCAAGTATACAAAAGAGTAATTTTTGAAGGTATTTTTAGTGTTCGTCCTTAGTGTATGATATTTTTATAAGTGTTTTATGATTATATTTTCCAAAGGATCATTCATTATTCCTCCTAAATGTCAATATACCTCTTAAACCTAGCATATGAAAAATTGATGTAACAATCTATCTTGAGCTGTGAGTTATGTGTGAAAGAAGCTTTGATTTTCTCCTAGTAGTATAAGTTTAGTCAATAAGAGGAAAATTACTATTGGTTGATCACATTTTATATATTTTTTTTAGTTTTTCTTCTTAACCCTTTTCATGCAAAGTTGATGAGTGAGAAAGTGTTTCAAAGAGTGCATCAAGGGAACTAGCCCTTTTAGAGATTCATGCCACTGAATTGCTTACCCACAATAAGTGAGATGTTTCCATTGTGCCACTTTTATGAAGAGAGCTAAGACATCTCCTCAAAGGGTGTCAATCCAACTGATAACAAATACTCCAAAATCATCCCATGATGTGATGCTTCCACCTTTTAGACTCCTATTCTAATCAAGAGTTTTCCCTCTCATGAACATGGAAAGGAATCTAATGGCAATGTTCTCTTGAGTGACATTGTAGAAGATACAAAATTTGGAGATACCCATAATGTGTTCACTAGGTGTAACATGAATCTCACCATTGAATGTGGGCACACCTTTTGTGGCATTAGGAGGAATGACATCATATGCTTGAAGGTAAATTAGATTTTAAGTATTGAAGGAAAGGAAGGAATGAGGTCTATCCATGTATTATTAAAGGTATTTAATTTCTTCAAATTCTTCACTCTTTTGGCTTCTTGTAGACACCTAAATCTGGTCACTGATAACCTCCAATCAGGATTTTGGCTAATTTCCACCCAAAATGCACAATTTGACCTAAACAAACTAAAACATGCTAAATGATGTGAAAATGACATTCACGTGCCAATTTTGGCTAGGGTATCCCTAAATGGGGCAATGCAATTCATGGGCTAGCTAACTTTGATCAGATCATTTCGAGTCAAAATGCCAATTTTACACTTGGGTGCTCTGGATTGATCTTTCTTATCAAATATATTGCACAAGACATGTGACTTCATTATTTATTATTGGTAACATCATAAATGGGAATATGTTTCCAATGCATCTAACATTACCTTTTAATTATAATCCAATCAAATTTAGGACCAATAATGAGGAGTTATGATCAAATTGAGTAATTTGTGCACAAAGTGCTTAAACATGCTTAAGAGCTAATTAACCCAAATCAAGGCCTAATAAATAATAAAATGGAAATTTTTTGAATACTTGTTTTTAGAAATGAATATTGAATATTTGCATCATCAGGTGACCTCATTTATTGGGAAGACATCCCTAGGTCATAAATGCCACAAATATCAGGATTCATGCCTCCCATGCCTCATCAAAGCCCTCGATGCCTCTTAATTGCACCTTCTTCCAATGTCATGATGAGGATAATTATAAAATTAATTCCAAAAATTGAATTAATCCTCAACCACACATCTCAATCTTGAGATGGACGGTTTAAATTGATTCTAAACATTTATAAAAATCAATAAATAGGAGGCCTCACCACAAGAATTTTAAGTCTTGATTATTCAAAGTTATAATGCACAAATGGTTCAAAAAGCTTAAATTAATTAGTTTTATAATTCGAGATTAATTCTAAGCCAAGCCAAGCCACAAGCCAAAGGTGCCAAGGAGATATGGAGGTAGCCAAGATTCCATTGCCAAGGACTTCATGAGCACAAGCTGAGTAAGCCACCATTACAAATGCATTTGGAGCATTCAAGGAAGGTGAAGGAATTCTTGTACTTGATTTCTTGCTTTTTATCTTTGTTTGTCATTTATTTTTGCCAACTAAGATCTCCCTAGTGTCTAGGTCTAAAGATGTTATGCTATTAGTGTGTTTATTTCATTTTGTTTTCATTTTAGAACTAACACCATACTAACCATTTTCTCTTGAGTCAAATTCCTAAATCACATAATGGCACACATGATGGGACTAGATGCATCTCACACCTGAAGGAGATCCTTTTACAACTTTAAAATGTTTATTTGAGCCTTTAAAACTCTTTTAAATTAATTTTCTAACTTTATTTTGCCATTTTTGGTTGCCAAAGTTTTTACATAGTAACCAATGTCGACAAAAGTACCAACATTAGTTACCTATCTTAACCAACATTGGTCAACAAAACTGACATCAATTAGGTCACGGTTAGTCATAACTGATGTCGATGGTATTATCCAACATCGGTCACTATGTTTTTCAAAAAACATAGACCTAAGACCTACTTTTCCAAGGATTATTGTTTCAAACTCAAAAGGGCTTCAAATCTAAAAGACATGCTAACAATTTTACTATAGGACCAAGTGGTATATTTTCTCAAAACATGTTTAAATCTCTTTTGCATGCTTAAAAATTGATTAGGAACCTTGTTTTGGATGCTTAACAGAGAATTTAGGTGTTTTTGGCAAATGTTTTCAAAGTTTGTAACTAAGACCAAGGGGTCAAATGAACACCACCAAATCTTCCATTTTGGGTTTAAAATTGAACACATTTATTAAGTTTTGTTTGCAATAGTTGTTTAGTTAGATTTTGTTTGGAAAAAAGAGGTATGTTGCATGTATGCTCTTTCATTTGTCCCCTATAGGGAACCCTTGGAATCAGAAGTGCCATTCATATTACAAGTAGCCTATTCCAAGGCTTAGAAATAAAGTTGTCTAAAGCACTCCCCAAAAAATCATCAAAGTTTGGGTGATCTTGAAAATGACCCTAAAGACTTTCTAATTTTAAGCTTTCTTTATTTTCATGCATCTTGGCTTATGAGGGGGACTTCATTACCTCTCACAAGTTCTTTAGGGAAGCTTTGACTCAGGGTTTCATCTCTTAGGATTGACTTCATTTGTCTCTTTTGGAGTTACACACAGGACGTAGTGGCCCTTTGGACATCACACTATAATAAGCAAATAAAAAGATGTAGTGGTTGAAAAAAGGACTAGACCTTTTTTCAACAAGACAAGTGATACATAACCAAAATCCATGACTTTATTTTGTATTGTTTTGCATGAAAGTTATTTTGCAATTGATGCCCTTAGATCATTCAGAAACTTGTTAGATTTTTGACAAATATCTACTTACCATAGAAGTATTATTGGTGCAACATACGCCTCAAGGTCCATGTCATATTACTGTCATTTGAGAGAAGGGGGGGGGGTGTAAAAACCCTACTATATAATGTGCATTTACTTTTGGATGAACACTTAAAATCCTCTCAAATAATGTATATTGATGGATTCCAACAATACCAAGCAACCTTGTCAGTTTAGGATCTAAGGGAAATTAATTAGTTGGTATTGTCCTAATTCAAAGTCTTGTTTGGAGTCAAAAATTGGTGTAAACAAATAATCCAAATGAAACACATAGTCCAAATTTTCTTTTGAATAAAGAGGCATTATGATGTTCACGTGAGATCATCAATTTTCCTTGTCCAAATTTTATCAAAAACTTGAGAGTCATATCATCCACTTTGGTGTAGTTATGATGTCCAATTGAGTCTAAAAATTTACCAAAGTTGTTTAAGTCCTTCACTTATAGTCTAAATTTGAAATTTCACCTTTATAAGTTCATAGAGTTGATGTGTCAAATGGGCCCATCATTTTCACTAAACTTGAGGGAACTTAGGCTCAATTTTCCATTTAGGTTGAAGGCCATTTAAGACTTATAATCATTATCATCACTTGATAGACTTAAGCCATTTTGTGCTAAACACTTTCACTTTGAGTCTATGAGCCATAGAATTCTGACGCAAGAACAGTAGGGTTATGCTATCAAAATTATAGTAAAAGGACATTGCCTTCGAGAGTTTTTAAAGTAAACCTTTTGTCACACCTTTTAGATAATATAGCATCGTTACGCTGCCCAAATTTTTTGAATATTATCTCATAGAACTTATTTCATAGAGTTCCAAATTTGTTCTTACATTTTTAGATCAATTTTAGTGTACTTTTGTGACCCTTTATATAAAACATAGTTATATTTTTCACCTCTGTTTGTCTCATTTGTTAAAGGAACCAAGTTTTATACCATTTTTTGTGAAGAAAGTAAACTATTACTAAAGTGCCTTTTTGTTTCATACCTTATACCTATTTGATCAAGTTCATGACAAAGAATCAGATGCCTAGTGTTTATTAGAAGTGTTTCTAATCTATTAGATTAGAACTTTCATCCTTTTCAAAGTCTAGCTTTTGATACCATTTGGTCAAGAGTCCTAGCACATGCCTTGTTTGAGCCTAGTTTTTTATGTTGCATTTGGCCAAAAGACCTAGCAACTTTTAAAAATTCTTATATTAGATTGATTTGAAACACTTCAACCTTAGAGTTTTGCATTTTGATTTTTGGTCCATTTACTTATTTATCTTTGTGTGAATAGTGAAACATTAGATATTTAATGCTAGCTTGTTTCCTTACAAATCTTTGCATAAACCTTTTAATCCTTTTGAAAAATCTAGACCAAGTGGAACATCATATGTTTTAGACATTTTTTATTTTTAGAGTTTATAGAACTTTTTGACATTTTATCGCAAAACATTGACTATGAATCCCAACATGTATTCCTACACTCATAGTGGACTCATGTACAACCCAGGGATTAGTAATGTAGTTGTGCAGGAAGAAATGGTGTATAATCCCTATGTGGATAATATTGATTATGAGATGGATTCTCATCCTACTCAATTAGGAGAAAAAAGTCAAGATCAATTGGCTAATTATTTGGTTAACACACCACCTTAATTAGAATAGGACCAAGAACAAACCACACAATACTTAGCCACAATACCTATAGTGGATGAGTCAATTCTTCAACAATCACATTATACTAATATAGATTCCACGTATGATCCATTTTTGTTAGAGTACAAAGATGAGATTTTGGTTAGATCCATAGAGGTAGGGGCCAAGTTTCTAGTAAACTTCCCCCATGAAAATTTACCAAGTCTAGTAAGAGTGCCCCATAATATCATTTATGATCAACATGATTCTTCTAGAAATCCTATGGCTTTAGTCCAAAAAACATATCAAGACCCTAATATATCCAATCAAGGTAGAAACATCATGCAAGATCACTTTAACCATATACATACAACATATCTAACCTACCTAAATTTAGCATGCAACATCAATAAGATGAACATGGTAAGTAAGCCTCTTATTGACCTAGTGCCTTCTACAGGAGTGTTGATAGAATTAACTAGATAAGAAAATTCAAGTGTTCACCCATTTATATAAACCACTCTAATAGATAACTTGATGCATATGTCAGTTATTGAAGAAGTGTCTTTGGCTTTTACATTGAATAGTGATCCAAACATAGTGGACAATGTGCAAATAGTGTCCAAACTTGGTCAAAGTGGTACTAATGCACAAAGAACTAGCCAACAACATGTACGTATAGTTAATCCTATGAGTAGATCATCATACCAAGGAATAGGAGTTTATACACCCCAACCTCAACTAGTTTCTTCCTCAAGTGTACAACCTACAAGATTAGGTAATCAAACAATGGCCAATGCCACACCTCAATGACAGAATGTGATGAATCTTACTCCTCCTCAATAAGTAATGAATAGTATTCCAAAACAATAGACACAACCTAATATATCAATGTAATAAAGGATAAATACATTGCCACCTCAATCAGGGGAAACTAATATTCCACCTCCCCAGGTAATGAAAAACATACCTCTCCAATCACAGACTAATATGCCAATTCAAAACCAAGCAATGAAAAGTCAACAACATGCAAATATTGGTCAGTGATAGATGCCAAATCTATAACCTACTTTCACTTCTTCATAAGGATTTATGCAACAAGGAGGTCCCTATGTTTCTTAGGTACCTACTAGATAACCATTGGTTCAAAATGTGCCATAAATCTAGAGATAGGGTCTTGGTCCACAAGTTCCCACTCAATAACAAGGTTTGATTAGTTAGAAACATGTCCCTTTTCAACCATAGTAGGCACAATATAGTTATATCCCCCCATACCAACCATAAAATTCTCCACATAAAACCTTTATCACCAACCCAAACCATAATATTATGCAACCAAATGTGCAATTTCTAGTACATCCTAATCCAAATATGTGTATTCCTAGTCCATTTCCTAACCAATACAATATACCTCAATAGGTGTCTCCATCATACCCTAGTAAAAGTGTCCCACTTGTGACCTACCAACTAGCTACCCAAACCAATGTTCTCCCTCAAACCAATAGCCCTTCCAGTTTCCTCTCCCAAGAATTACAATAAATGAAGGATGCAATTGCTACGATGCAAGCTATGAAGTAGACTAAAAAGTTCAAATTGGATGATGTGTGTTCCTATCCATTCAACATGGAGTATTTATAGATACCATTTCCTCTAGGATACAAACCATCAAAATTTGATAAATCAAATGGAAAGGTGATCTTAAGGCTTATTTGATCAAATTCTTTATCACATGTCAACCTGTGACATATAGCGACATATACCTTTTGCTATTGTTTCTAAGGATCTTGGATGGACAAGCCTTGGAGTGGTTTTTAAAGTTGCCCAAGAATTTAGTAATATATTTTGATGAAGTTTCTAATAAGTTTATGTAGCACTTTTCCTATAACCTCGAGCATGAGATTTTGTTTGTAAACTTGACACAAGAAAATAAAAAAGTTGGGGAGAGTTTTGCAAGTTATTTATAGTGATAGAGAGCCCTTGCAAGCCATTTTACCCATAGTTTATTAGATAAAAAATTAACCACTATGTTTACTAAAAATTTGCACAGTGAGATAGCTTATCATTTAGAACTACAATGTGTGCATACATTCAAAGAAATAATTGATAAAGGTTTGTTGATTGAGAAAGAATTCATCAATAAAAGGATCATCAAGCTCAATTAAACTAATGAAAATCAAGGTACCAATCAAGGAAATAACCAACATCCTAGTCAAGTGCAAACGTTACAACCAGCATAGGCCAATAACCAAGAAAGATTGAAGCAATTCAACTGAAATAGAAATGTTGTGGGAAATGGAGTAACTAAATCTCGTCATGTCCAAACTATGAAAACCTCCTCCGTACAAACTTTTTAGTTTAATCCTACCTAATAAACTATCCAACCAATGTCATAAGCACAACAACTAAGACTTAAACAATAGATACAATAGCCTTTACCATTATAAACCCCTCCTCCTAAGATAATTATGCCTGTACATCATGGCTTTAGTGACCTAGGAGAGCCTATTGAATCTTTATTTCACAAACTTGTTTCTGCTAATCTAATTATTTGGCCTATACCAAAACATTATCCACAAGGCATTCCTTACCCTAATTGGTATCATGAAAATTAATTTCGTGACTATCATTAGGTCAATGGGCATAATCTATGAAGATGTGTCCAAATCAAGCATTTAATTGAAAATATGTTGGAGAATGGGGAGATAACATTGGATAATGGTGCTTCCACTTCCAATCAAACTCTTGGGATTTATCAAAACCCTTTTCCTTGACATAATAATTAGCAATAACAAAATAATAAACAACAACAACAATAATGGTTAGTGCAACAAAAAAATCAACAGTATCAAAATCAGAAGCCAAACCAATAAAATCAACAAAATCAATAATATAATCCATAATGAAAAAACAATAGACAAAACCAAGGTCAAAATAATAACAACCAACAAACCTACCATGCAATTACACATGACTACAATAGGGTTGTAGGTCATATTATAGGGGGTAGTGTTAATATCATCTCCATTAATCCTAAACCAAGCACTAACCCATATAGACCATTGATAAACAATAACATTCAACCAACTTACATGTATAATCCTTCTTTGACCTAGGAGTGCATATAGGCAAACCAAAAAACTAGGACTTCCACTTTTGGATCTTATAGAGACAACTCATTCTTTCCACGTGACCACATACAAGTGCATTGACAACTAAGACTTGTCCTGTCTAGTCCCACACCATTTCCAATAGTATTGCTAATAGTCTACTATTTAATCCTAATTATGCAATCAGAACTTAGAGTTTAAATATTACTATCCCAAGCCCATAACCATCCACCACTTTACCTACCATCCAACCAACCATTTAGCTTCAAAATAAACCATTCACTACTAACCAAGATAAGAAGTTTAATATTATGGAATAATTGCAGAAGACACCAGCACAAATTTCTATTTTGAATTTGATATGAAAGTCAATAATCCATAACATCTTGAATGAGTTTTTGACCCAATTCACTATTGCTAGTGACATATCCCTTGATAAATTTCAAGCTTTGGTTGGACACCTAGCTCTAGCCCAACAAGTCAAATTCAACTAAAGTGATATGTCTTCCCTTGGCCTGATCCATAATAATTCATTATACATATAGGTTTATATAAGAAGACATAAAGTGAAATGTGCCCTTATAGATAATGGATCCAGCCTCAACATAGTGTCTCTCAATCTCATCAAGCTTCTTAGGTACACAATGATAGATCTCTAGCTAGAAACAATGATCAAAGCCTATGATAATTAGGAAAGAGAGTCCCAAGTCACCATTAGTTTTCCAATTATCATTAGACCTTTAAACCATGATACACTTTTCCATGTGCTTGATCTTGAATTATCATACAATATCATTTTAGGTAGGCCATGGTTATATGAGATTCATGTTGTCCCATCAACACTGCACCAACGTATCAAGTTTTCCCACTCAGAAATAGAGGTGAATATTTGGAGAATTTACACCCATATGAACACTGAAAGCATCTTGAGGTTAAGTTTAAAAGCTATAATTATCAGTATGGAATAAATCCAAGTTCCAAGTAGGATAAAGGAAAGGCTATACTTATTGATCCTTCACCAGATAATTTCATATATCCTAATACCTTGGATTCCCTTTCTCACATGTCACTCCCTGAAGCTTCCAGTCATTTCACCATTTTAGATAATGGTTCAAGAGAATATGTGACCCATGATACATTTCATATTACCAATCTTCCTCAAAATCTAAAAACCTTTGGGTGACCTAAAGTCACCCCACATAGGCATTGGAAATAAAAGAGTAAAAATACAGGACCTATCACATTTATACCAGCATCTGGCCTAGAACTTGACCCTCTTGAAAGAGATGAATCATGGTTATATAATGACAACCAAGATAATTGTTATAAAAATGCAAAGTATCCTATTCCCAATAGGATCATGGAGCATAACAATTATGAACGAGGAGGACTCAAACTAAATCACCAAGGAACCATCGAGCCAATTTCCATGACTAAGTATGAAAGATGTTATGGACTTAGATTTAAACTGCTTGGGGGTGACCCCACATATCTTACTCAAACTCTACCACCAAGGACTAGTGATGATGATGCTAATAGTAAATCAGAGTCTGATCATAGCCTTACCTTTGATGACCTAGCTGAAACCAACTTATTTAATAATAATGCCATTTGTACCCTTACCTTAGTCACCCATCACAACCCATTCCCATTATATTATCTCCAACTGATAGATTAGGACCAATAAGAATCTAGTCTATCGATTAATGAGTTCCAGAATGATGAAGCATTCTATCATTTCTTAGGCCTTAGAGACAATGTTCCATTGGGAGATCAAAAATCAATATTCTCAATCACATTGGATCCTATAGCCTATTTTGGAGAGAGAGTGAACACCCTTAGCAAAAAATAAATAATTAAAACATTGAGGTCCCAAAGTGAAAGCCTTTTTGAGGTACTTTTTGACCAGAGAAAAAGTAAAGATAAAGGCTAGTCTAGTGGTGAAAACCTATCTCAAGCACCAATAGATGAGGGTGTTCATTCTTCTTTAAATTTAGATTAGGAGACCACCAATGATGAACTGACCTAAGGATATGAGTTTAGTTTTGAGAAACAATTAGTATTTGATCAAATTCTTCAAGAATTTTTTACTATTTTTGTTACATGACTAGATCTCCCATTAGGGCACTCAAATTCATCATGCCTAGGGGAAGTTGAAGAGCAAGTCCTAACAGAGGACCCTAACATAATCCAATAATTCAAGTCATTGCCTACTATCCTAGAAGACAGCTTGACCCTTTTAGTCAAAGATACAATAGAGGTAAACATCAGGACTTCATGAGACCTAAAATGGATAAAATTAGGCACATCCCTCATTGAGGAGGAATATGATGTCTTTACAACTCTATTGAGATAATTTATAGATATTTTTGTATGGGCTTATTCTAGCATGCTAGGTTTGGACCCCACCTTGGTTCTACACCACCTTATGGTTAATCTTGACACCAAACTAGTAAAACAAAATTTACGTAAGATGCATCCTCACATTACTATATTAGTAAAGAAAGAGTTAGAAAAACTCTTAGAAGTAGGATGTATATGATCAATTGACTACTCAGATTGGATCTCTAATGTAGTACCTATTAGCAAAATGCCTAAAGTCATCAAAATTTATACTAATTTTTGAGACATCAACAAAGCTTATCTTAAAGATTATTTTTCATTGCCTAATATTGAGATGATTATTGAATCCAAAATAGGTTATGAAATGCTTTCACTCATGGATGGCTTTTTAGGATACAATCAGATTAGAATAACACCAAAAGATCAACATAAAACAACATTCACTAATCCATGAGAACATTTTGCTATTAGGTGATGCCATTTGGCCTTAAGAATACAAGAGCTACATATCAAAGAGCCATGACTATCATATTCCATGATATGATGCATGATATTGTTGAAGACTATGTCGATGACATATTAGGAAAATCCAAGACCAGGGCTAACCATCCAGCAATGCTACATAATAGATTTGAAAGACTATGAGAGTATAAAGTTAGAATCAATCTAAATAAATGTGTGTTTGGTGTAGCTTTAGGCAAATTACTTGGATTCATCATGTCTCATCAAGGTATTTAAGTCAATCTGGCTAAATTCAATGCTATAAATGAGATGCCACCACTAATCAATTTAAAGTAACTTCATAGTTTGTAGGGTAAAATCTAGTCAATTTGACACTTCATCTCTCAGTTAGCAGACAAGTGCCATCTATTTACATAAATTTTGAATAAAGGAGTTTCATTTCACTAGGATGATCACTACCAAATAACTTTTCAATAGCTCAAAGACTATATTGTTAATCTCCCTATTTTATTACCTCTTATGCCAGGAAATCCATTCTTGTTATACCTATCAGCTACTGATCATGCCCTAGGGGAAATATTAGATCAACATGATGACAATGGAAATGAGCATGCTATATATTACTTAAGCCATACCTTGGTTACATATGAACATAACTATGTTCCTATAGAAAAAGCTTGTCTAGCCATGGTTTTTATATCTCAGAAACTACATCATTACATGTTAAATAATAAAACCATGGTTATTTTAAAGGTAGATCTACTCAAGTATCTACTATCTAAAATAGATTTTTAAGGTAGAATGGATAAATGGATCATGCTTCCCAGTGAGTTTGACATGGACTATGTCAATTAGAAAGCAATCAAGGGACAAGTTCTTATAGATCAACTTGTTGAATCACCTCTCATAGACACACAGCCACTCAAGTTTTAATTTCTTGATGAATCCATCATGATCATTATTGATACACCCCTTAAGGAGTAGCACTAGAATTTATACTTTGATGGTTCATTCACTGCACATGGATTGGGGGTAGGCGTATTGTTTATTACACCATAGGGGGATATAATCCCTAAATCCTTTAGAATCAACTTTTCTTGTACAAATAGTATGGTCGAATATGGATCACTTATTGTAGGACTTTGACAAGTAGTGCAGTGGAATATATCTCATTTCTAAGTTTATGGTGATTCTTAGTTAATCATCAATTAGGTTAGAAATCATTTTCAAACCAAATATGACAAGTTGGTTCCATATAAAGACATGGTCGACACTCTTAAACAAAAAATTTCCAACATTTAGTTTGAGCATATACCCAGGGCTAGCAACATAATTGTAGATGCCATGGATACTATTAGTTCTCTAATTAGACAAACTGATAAAGCTAGAGAGTATCAGTTCCTCATCAAGAATTTATAAATACTAGGTCATGAACAATCAATCACCATGGTTTGTGATATTGTTGGTCTTAATTCTATTTGGTACTCAAACCTTTACAACTACTTTCATGACCAAATTATACCACCTAAGCTATCTTGAAAACAAACCAAAGCTTTCATTTATCATTCTTCTCATTATACTCTACTTAGATCCACCCTTTACCATCCTAGTTTTGATGGAACTCTGCTTCATTTTTTAACTTCAACAGAGTTTGCATCAGTGTTAAGAGAAGTTCACAAAGGACTATGTGGATCCCATTATAATGGGGTAGTCCTATCCAAAAATCTCTTGCATGCTAGTTATTATTGGCCCATAATGGATGCAGATGCCACTACATATGTAAAAAAGTATAAAAAATGTCAATGACATGCTAATATGATTTATGCCCTAGCAAAAACTCTAAAATTGATGTTGACACCATGGCCATTTTCTACATAGGGACTTGAAATCATTGGGAAGATTAACCCCACTTCATCTAATGGCCATAAACATATCCTTACCACCACTTAATATTTTACTAAGTGGGTTGAAGCTATATTCCTCACTTACATGACTAGAAAGTAAATTTATAAATTCATCCTCTCTTACGTGACTAGAAGGCAAATTTCTAAATTCATTTTCAACAATCTCATTTGCTGCTATGGTATCCCCTCTGACATTATATTTGATAATGGAGGATCATTCAAAAATAGGGATGTAGACCACATATTTGTTAAATATAACATCACACAACATTTTCCTATCACATATTACCCTCAAGGTAATGGCCAAGTTAAGGCATCCGACAAAACCATTATCAATATTCTCAAAAAAATTGTTAATGATGTTGATCATGACTGACACCTCCAGATATTCTCTACCCTTTAGGCATACCATACCAATGATCATGCCCCCATAAGAGCTACTTCATCCTCACTTTTTTATGATATTAAAGCCATCCTTCCCATTGAGGTCAAATTACCTTCACTATGCATATCTTTCAAGCATGTCCTAGATGATCATGACTATCAAGTAGCTCACCTGCAAGAGCTAGACCTACTAGATGAGAAATACATGACCACACTCAAAAAAATTAAAGCATATCATAATCAACTCAAAGGACACTATAATTTGTGTGTTAAGTATAGAACATTTATACTTGGTGACCTTATTCTTAAAGAAAACCAAAAGAATACCACGATTGAGAAGAAATATAAAGGGAAATTCAAATCCAACTAGATAGGGCCTTTCATCATCACAATAAATTATGGATTAGGAGCATACAGACTTACCCTACCAGATGGAGATGAACTTCTAGAGCTGATGAATATTATTCACCTCAAGTGGTACTATGCTTGAGCACTAAGGTGTATTATCTATAAGGACCATTTTAGTTATGCCATTTTATCACTATTCTTCTTTATACACATACCATTCTTATCCATCCTCTTTGCCATATCCACTTTCCACTTCCAACCTATCAACCCAGTATGTTCTAAAAACTTAGCCCATTTGACTTTGGTTTTTGTCATTTGTTATGTAATTTCAACATTGATGTATCTGATTAGTTCATCAGTTTATTCAAGAACTTTAGATAGAGATCATATTTTGGGATAGTGTGACAAAAGTTCTTGTAGTTTCATCCTTCATTTTTTATTCCTTTCTTACCACCAGTCTTGCTACTAATTATAAACACCATTAGGCAAACTAGTACCTTTGATCTATGCCATTGTGTCCTAGTTATAATCACCTATGGAAAACTAGGGGAAACACTACACCTTGACGTACTAACTCACCAATTCCTATACCACATTGTGCCTTTTTACTAACTGTGCCTATTTTTTTGACTTGACTGCTACACTAGTCAAATTCCTCTGCTGTAAGCGTAGAACTATAGTGATTTAAGGTCTTACTCTGGGACTATGTAGGTAGCACTCGATACTTGTTGAGGTCAGCATAGTCACCCTTGTCCACCATGATCTCACCATTTTGTAGCAACCTAAGCCACATTATCACCATTTTATGAGAAATCTAAGCCATGCTCTCACTATTTTGTGAGCAATCTAAGTTTGAAAGCTCTTACCATTTTATGAGCAATCTAAGTTTGAACGCTCTCACTATTTTATGAGCTTGAACCATTTAGTGTCTAATCATTATTTATTGAGTTGAGACACTCAAAAACACTTCCAAAAATATTTGAAAATCATTAGAAAAGCACAAAAACATTGACCACTTCTTTGCCTTAAGGATTCTGGGAACCCTTACTAAGTTAAAAGCAAATCATTTGTCATTTAGTTTCCCATCCTTTTTGGCCTTTTCCTTTCATGCACTTGCCATTTTGTAAGACCAATCCGATTCTTCTATCACATTCATTCTATTTATTTTCCTCAGTTATCACATTCTTCCCATTCCCTAGGAGAACTATATTTGGCCTGAAGTTTTTTATTGGATATTACATCCATGGAACTATGTAGGTAACATCCACTTGCCTGGTGCATATGAAGACAACTCGACCACCCCCTTCTTTTTCTTATATTCCCCCATTTTGTTCATTTGTTAAGTTAATGCCTATTTTTTAGGGGCAATGTTTGTAGGGTTTTTATTGCATTATTTGTTTGTTTGTTTATGCTTATTTTATTTTTTTGTCTACCTATTTGTTTGCTTTCATCACTATTGCCTTGATTCAATTTATGTGTGTCCATTGGGTGATTCCTTGACCACACTTATATTTGAATCCATCTATATTCATACATTTACATTGTCATCATTGTTTCTATCATTGGTACATTATTTTTGATTGAGTATTGGATCGGGAGTCAGTACTTATGCATTTTTTGGCCAAGTCTTCATGATTTTCTATCATGATGCCTACATCACATGCTTTAGAAAAAATTAGCTTCGAGAAGGTCTAAAATCAATGGAACTACAAAAGTTTATCCTTGGTACCTTGGTAAGTCCTTCTATCCCACCCTTGATCAAATCAACCCATTAACCATTCTAGTTGTATCATTACTAATAAGGATGAGCATCTCCTCATTGATAGGTATAACTAAATCATTTCACATTGATAAATATTATTCTTCTATCCATCTCTTTCATCAATTTTCACCCACTCATATTTAATGTATATTCTAGGTTATATCCTTGAGTTATGATTGTTAATCATCCCTAACTGGGGCACCAATAGTTTTAGCCAATCTAGGTCTTCTTAATGATTATAACCACCTATAAGTAAATCATTATTTTGAATTTTATTCCTAATTATAAATGCCTTTAGGAAAATTAGCATATTTTTTACATCAATACATGTAAGCAATTTCCTCATTTGAATTAATCTCAATGATGGATTAATTCTAACTTTCTTATTGTTTCTTTTCGAGAGACCACCCATCAACAAATGTGACAGCCACTCCCTCAAGGGGGCATCATCATAGGCTTCCAAAAAAATATTTAAAGCTTTGTTCTTCAACCATCATCTTATTTTTGTAATACAAGTCATATCTCATTATTTGATAATACATTGCTTTGCTTATGGTTTGTAACATCTTCCCAAATAGGGGCAAACTGTAGATACCTAAATCTGGCCACTGATAACCTCCAATCAATATTTTGGCTAATTTCTACCCAAAATGCAAAATTTTGCCTAAAAACACTAAAACATGCTAAATAATGTGAAATTAACATATTAAAGTACCAATTTTGGCTAGGGTATCCCCAAATGGGGTAACACAATTTACAGTTTGGCTACCTTTGATCAGTTCATTTCGAGTCAAAATGTAAACTTTACACCCAGGTGCTTTAGATTGATATTTCCTATCAAATCTCTTGCACAAGACATGTGCCTTCATTATTTATTATTGGTAACATCCTAAATGGTGATATGGTTCCAATGTATTTAACATCACCTTATAATTCCTATCCAATCAAATTTAAGACTAATAACAGGGCATTCTGATCAAAGTGAGTAATTTTTGAACAAAGTGCTTAAACTTGCTTGAGAGATAATTAATCCAAATCAAGGCCTAATTAATAATTCCATGGAAACTTGTTGACTACTTGTTTTTTGAAATGAATATTGAATATCTACATCATCAGGTGACCTCATTTCTTGAGAAGACATCCCTAAGCCATAAATGCCACAAATATGAGGATTCATACCTCCCATGCCTCATCAAAGCCTACATGCCTCTTAATTTACCCTTCTTCCAATGTCATGATGAGGATAATTACAAACTTACTTCCAAAAATTGAATTAATCCTCAACCACACATCTCAATCTTGAGATGGACGGTTCAAGTTGATTCTAAACATTTATAAAAATCAATAAATAGGAGGCCTCACCATAGGAATTTTAATTCTTGATTATTCAAAGTTATAATGCACAAATGGTTCCAAAAGCTTAAAGTAATTAGTTTTATAATTCCAGATTGATTCTAAGCCAAGCCAAGACACAAGCTAAAGGTGCCAAGGAGAGATGGAGGTAGCCAAGCTTCCATTACTAAGGACTTCATGAGCACAAGTTGAGCAAGCCACCATTACAAAGGAATTTGGAGAATTCAAGGAAGGTGAAGGGATTATTTTACTTGATTTCTTGCTTTTTAGTTGTGTTTTTCATTTGTCTTTGTTAACTAAGCTCTCCCTAGTGTCTAGGCCTAGAGATGCTATGTTATTAGTTTATTTATTTCACTTTGATTTCATTTTGGAACTGACACTATACTAACAATCCTCTCTTGAGTCAAATTCCTAGATCAAACTTCTTTGGCTATAAAAATCCTCTTGGTCCTCAAAGGGCATATTAAGATGGGGATATTGAACTTCAAGAGGAAGTTCAAGCTTAATAGGTGGATTAATGTGGTTGAACACTCCATTAGATGATGACCTAGTGAGAACCATGAATCATTAGAGTAATTTTATAAAAAAATAATGATATTGAACTATATTTTACCTTGATGGATTTGTCAAATTATGAATATCACACCAATTTATAGTTGATGTTTTTAAGACCAACATTCACCTGGATAAGTTGTCTTGAAGACAATGATCCCACTAGGCCTACTAGAACTATTTTTAACAAATATTTCACCCTAAAAGAGGGTGTTCAATACTCTTATAGATATGGGAAACATGGGAACACTTTCAGGTATGTGGGTGTACCTATAGTGGAAGTGATCCTCTAGGTTTAAGGGCTAGCTCCCTAAATGTATCTTGAATTACTTATCACCTATCTAACATTTGCTTGTGGGAAAAAGAGTTAGAAATTGCATGAATTTAACCTATTATATGGGGTGATACAAAAATATGATCTACACATGATAATCATATTATTAGTATAATTAAATAAGGCATATAATCTAGTCTCAAAGTCCTAAAGGATTCTAACATGAGTGTTTCAATCTAAAGGTGAGATGTATGGAGAAACACAAGGCAAATGAACCAGAGGGAAGGTTTTAATTTCCAATGATAATCATACACTTGAAAAAATCCTAACACACTTGAATACACTCTATATGACCTATTAGAATATGAACTCTTGCACAAATATTAAAGGATAAGGGAAGAAAGGATAGAGAATTATCAATTTGCATCACTAGACATCACTTGCACACTTAGAAAATCATTCATGAAATCAAAACAAGAAATGAATTAAATTTGAAAGGTAAAATACAATGTCATTATAGGAGGGCTTCACCATAGATGGTGTGGTATTAGATTACAAAAGCCAAAATGGCCCATACTTATAGAATTTGATAGAGAGAAGAAGAAAATGAAGTCCAAGGGTCACTAGAACATGTGTCATGATAAGAAAAGGATTTATACATGTAGGATAATGAGTGTGAGATATACCATGTAAGTTATCATAGGACAAATTTCCCTCAAAGGCAAGAAACTCCATGAAATGTGGCTTAGAACTCTTGCTTGCTCAAAAAACTACCTTCATCATTTTACCCTTTTGGAATGTCCCACAATTGACTAGGAGTAGATCTCATGATTAAAATGAGAGGAAAGTGTTTTAGATTTTCTCCACCATGCATTGGTTTAATTCCTAATCATCTGAAGTCTTCAAGAGGTGAGCCATCACTGCCTGTAGTTTAAAAAATCCTCTTTCACTCACCCCTCACACTTAGCCTCAAATTTGGATTAAATTTTCTATGAAAATACATAAAAAGGAGTGAATGACACATGTTAATAATTACCACAACCTTATATTCTCTAGGTACACCTTAAATAGATTACCACTTAAAGTTATTATGCTTCTCGCTATCTTGTTCTCTTTGTTAGGTTTGACTGGCTGAGATGAAGTTGCTTACAAAAATATTTAAGATTTTTAATGAAGAATATAATGATCATAGTGAGTTATATTAATACCTTATATTTCTCCCAATTTTGTTTGCATCTCTTGAAACCTCCTAGAGCATGTAAAACATCAAAAATAGTCAAGAAAACCTTATTTCCCTCTTGTCCATACAATTAGGGAACATTTTAAGTGGATAGAAAGTATATTTGGAGAGTTTAATTCAAGGTTAAATCACTTTCATGTCCATTTCATCTCATCTTGATATCTCTCCATCCTCGTTTTCCAAATTAGATCGTTATTCAGGGTTTTGTAGGGTTTTAGGCTCTTTTTACTATTAGGATTTATTCATAAGGATGTGGCATTGGTGTTGAAAAACCCAAAATAAATGTTTATGACCCCATTAAAATTATCTAATCTCCTTTAACCCCCATGCACAACCTCCAAGAAGATGTGACCTTTTCAAACTAGCCTATTAAGCTTTGTATGTCATTCTACGTAGGCCTAAGTTGTTCTTGAGCCAAATATGGCTTTCTTATGAACTTATCTGCATTCCAAGATATCATGTACATACTATATTAATCTATGAATATGATTCATAGTGTTAAAATGTCCACCTAAGGTTGAAAGTGATATTGACACCCTACATGGGCTTTAGGCCTAAACCAAACCTAATAGATTTATCTGCATTCCTAAGGGTTTAAGACACCATATTAAGATTATTAACTCTATGCTTATTTTATAATGTTTTTTTGATATGTAATTAAAATTTAAATACCTCCTTTAATGGTCTTGTCCATATTTATTTTACCTAGTTATCTCCATTCTCCAAAACTACAGGGTTTGTAGCCTAAGGAAGTACCCTCTATCTGAGATAAAACAAAGGGTAATTCCCCTATTTCATCAGACAAAGTAGATGTTTGATATTATTCTCAAAGTGTCATCAGTACTCTATAAAAAAATTTAACCCTTGGTCACATCATTAGACCCTTTAACTTGTTCAAGACCCAAGACAATCCCTTAAAAAGTAGACTATGTGCAGGGTTTTACCATATGACTGTAGATTGCTTGATTAGAGTCCTCTCTCTACATTATTTATGTTATGAGAGGGTCTAAAAAGGCTATTAAAACACTAAAAAGGTGATCCAATTCCATTAATTAATCTAACCTTATACATATTCCTTTCGATATGCCTTACTCTTCAACTTTACTAGATTGCTGACTATGTTTCTTGTTTTGGAGGGGCACCTATAAGTAGTCATGCATGGTTGAAAGCCTTATACTATTACCTATAGACTCTCCTAGAATCCAAAAATTAATTTGAAAAATTTTGAACCTATTTACCTCATTTTCATTCTATATCGACATCAAGAACACTAAGTTCTTGCTCACTATCTATAACAATTAATTGTAGTTGGTTTTACTAAGGCAAAAGGGCCTATAGGCATACATTACCTTTGAAAACTATGCCACATACTCTTGGAGTCCTTTGAAATTATTTGGTATCATATGAGAGCTTGTGTGTGTCTTTATCTATTGAAATTTCATGCTTAGGTCTGTGTCATGGACTCTATATACCTACAATTAGCTATAGATGGTATTTTTGGACTAAGGCATACCTATTAAGCCAAAAAACCTAGTTCTCTAACTCTAACTGATACTCCTTGGAACTAAATTCCATCCTCAAATCAAATGATTATATAATCTAGAAATCATGTTTCCTTCACTACCACCTTGGAATGCAAGGTCACTTATAAATTCAAATCTTGTAGATAACAATGAAGAAACTCAGTGAACAAAGGGGAAACTTTGAGGCCCCCAAATACTACTTTCCACTAGTTAAATGTCTTACTTTTTTATAAGGATTTTATGATATGTGGAGGATCCAAGGTATAATCATTAATATGAATTAAATATATTGGTAATCTTGTCATATTATATCAACAAGATGGCTAGGTTCTCTATTTTTCATGTTTTAGGGATTTAATCCTTGAATCCACAATCATTACCTTTGAAAGTAATATTCAACCTTAAATACAAATATGACATTCTAAATTTGTCTGCCATGATCTATAAAACACACTAGGACTTCAATAAGGGTTTCATCATGTTCAATTTCCTCTATTAAGCATTTTTAGCTCTCTGTGGTGCCACTTGTAGGTGAACTTTTGCATGTATGCAAGCAATGAGTAGTATTGTAGGCAATGTGAAAGATATATATACTTGTAATCAATTATATATCCTCACAAGATTTCCAAATGAACCTTAACACTCTAAATGATTTTAAATAGGTATCAAGGCTCCCATTCCAACATGACGTTCTCTTAAGAGACTCTTGTGTATGTTCATCAATTGTGGTAGACTATGAGTATATGGGAACTTGTATTCTCATGTTTTGTATGAAATTTGGGGATTAAATTATTGGTCCATGTTTTAATATCATGATAAAAACCGTAGAGATATTAATTAATTTTCCATTAGTGTTATATAAAACTTCATTACACGTAACTCACCATGACTATGAATGAACCTTCTGCACAAATCTTGGTTGTACAAGAGGTATAGTTGTCACAACTATTTATATACCATTTGGAGAACTCAACTTAATTTTTCATGTAATTGAGTGTGTTAAAAACATTAATAGCTTAATTTAAACCCCATTAATGTGTTCAAGACCCTAACATAACTCACTTAGTTGACTTTGCATGATAGTCATGGAGTAAATTGACTGTGTGTCACTTATGACTACAAATCCATGGAAGATTGATTTGAAGAATGAGTTTGAAATGGAAGGAGACCATTAGTACATTAGAAACATGAAAATGAAACCATCATCATCTTTTTAAATCACTACTAAGGTGTGAATATTTTATAGATAGTGGAAACCTACCTATCATCCCAAATGAGACCAACTTGCAAACCTGAGATGTTGTACCCTTAAAGATACCTTTAAAGATTAAACCAATCATTGGAAACATGTGATAAATATTCCCATTTCCTTTGGATTCAATTCCATTATCTGGATTGTATGT
Organism: Torreya grandis; assembly: GCA_037957365.1. Classification (NCBI taxonomy): domain Eukaryota; kingdom Viridiplantae; phylum Streptophyta; class Pinopsida; order Cupressales; family Taxaceae; genus Torreya; species Torreya grandis. The sequence continues at coordinate 28,829 of JARHVA010011186.1, read as the reverse complement.
GTTTTCCCCAAAAATAAGTGACATTTTTTGGACAACCTATGAACTATTTTGGTTCATCAGACCAAAATCTTCTCTCCCCTTTTCAAAAAATTGTTCTGAGCATTTGGGTTCTTCATTTTTCAAAGATTTTCCAGAAATCTAATGACTCTATAGGATTGAATCTATAGAATCTACATGCTTGAATCTATAGACTCTGCAATCTTGAATCTATGGACTCTGTAGGCTTGGAACTACGAACTTCACAGATGGTTTTTACGGACTCTGCAAACAAATGTCTAATGACTCTTTCAAGGTTAAAGAAAACTATGAACTTGGCTTTTACGAACTCTGCAGGTAGGATAAAATCTATGGACTCTCAAGGTTGGTTTCTACAGACTCTGTAGGAAAGAAATGGGTTCAACACTTAGTCGAATAATGAAGAATGAATCGATTGAACCGTTGAACCAAAGTTAGTTTAATCAGTTGGTTCAATCGATAGGTTTATGGGGCTACCCCAAAGCGAAAAAGGCAAGTGCCTATGTGGAGGGAAAGCAACATTGGTTCAAAGGTCAAAGAAAAGATGGAATTCCTTTGGATTTGTTCAGAGGACCAAAAGGAACAATACTTTAAAAAATTTTGTCCGATGGAAATGGCTAAGTCTAAGAGGCTGAAAGAATTCTCTCAAGAAGATTTTCTCAGAAAAATGTTAAGGCAAAATTCCTTCAGAATTTTTGTTTGAAGGAATTATTTAGGGATTTTTGCTTGACAAAAAGAGCCCACTAGGGAAGTTGAAGCCTGAAGGACAAGTACCCTTGCAGGGGGCACTTGGCGACAGAGAAAGGACCATTTTAAAAGCCCTAACAAAGACATAGAAAGGAACTTTAACAGAATTACACAAAAAAAGGGGCTTCACCAGATGAACCAAATAAACCAAATGAATTGAATAAACCATTGAATCATTGAACCAAAAGATTCAATGGATTCAAAGTTCAAAGGTTCAACCAGAGCTTAAAAAGATAAAGGAAGCAGTGTTTGAGCGAAATGCAAAATAAACCAATGAACCGATTGAAATTTGAATCAAAAGAGTTCAAAGTTCAATGGTTAAACATGGTTGAAAAGTTCAAAGGTGGCCTCAGTCAAATAAAAAGTGGCACACAAGTGGTTCAATGGATGGTTCAACCAAGGGGCGAAGAAGCGATTGAACCAAGAAGTGATAGAACAAAAAATAGACAGAATGAACCAATGAACTGATGAACTTTCAAGTGGTTCAACGGGTTCAAGGTTCAACCTAAATCAAGCAATTAACTGAAAAGAGAACTTGAAGAGTCAAAGAGAGAATATCAATGCAAAGGACTAGAAATGTCTTTGAAAGAATTATTTCTAGTAGGTGGAATAGTGGATCGAGTAGACTTCTGAGTGCACCAAACCAAGGATGTGACCTATTTTTTTCCATGAAGTAAAGGCAAATATGCAAAGGACCAGAAGGTCCATATTAAGGAGGAGACATATCAGATGAAGGGACATGCCATAGTTATGGTAGTGTATTGTTCTCAGCATGGTCTCTCCAGACAAAACTGGAGACACATTGAAGACGCTGCTTGCAGCATGGGCCATCCCATAAAAAAAGGTGCCAATCCTTAGGTAGTTTCTATAAGTTTGTATTTTCTCTCATTTATAAACAAGACTTTCATTATACAAGAGCAAAACTCTGCCCATTTTGAAAGAAGAAGACTAAGACTTTGAGCTCAGGGTGTAATTTCATTTTCATTTTTATCTGAATGAGAAAGCAAGTTTTTCATAGACTTTGTGCTGTTTTGACTTGTGTCATTTTAGAAGATCATTCTTACATCTGTCTTCTGAAGGTGTCCTTATTCATTTAATTTGGTAAGCAAAATTAGTGAAGGTAATAGGGAAGTGTCCTAAAACCAACTATGGGAAGACTTTGTGCTTTCATAATTTCTTTCAGTCTGTGTTTTTTTCTTTTCTTTTTGTGTTAAAGATTCTAGGGCAACTTTGTGCCCTCATTATCCTTTGTGATATACTCTCTGGGTAGTTGAGGTGGAAACTTTGCATTCTTCTTCATCCTACTATTACTACACCCTCTGGTTAACTGGTTTCTCATCTTACTACCTGAAAGAAAATCCTGTTGTTTTCTGCAAGAACACTTCTACAAGAAGAGAAGTACCTTCAGTGTTTACACTAGGATTTATCCTTTGTCTGTGAGCATCATCTCTAAAAGAAGAGAGATGGATGGTTTATCCCACCCCTATGTCTAACTTTATACTTATTTATATTGTATATAGCTCCTACGTATCTATAGGGAACCTCCCCTTGATGAAAGGAGAGATTTGTCTCCGATTGATGTAGTAATGCTGCACACCTAGCTGACCAATCTTCATACTATGGCTGATTAGACCTATTTTATTGATCAGTATGCTGATTGATAAAATATTCACCCAATAGTTTTAGCGACTCTACTGGGGAAGAACATGTAGTTTGAATTCTCAAACTTCAAGATGAAGCAGATCCTGCTCTTTTCCATTTTTTGTTCTACAATCTGGCAACTTCACATTATACCAGAGACCAAAAATCCCAAGGTGTTGTTGACCCTACTTTTGAGTTGGTGTAGTAGAGTAATTTTGAGTTTTTTGCTCCACAACCTCACCTTAAATGAACTATGAGTCTTCCTCCTAGCCCTACTAGGCCACCAACATAAGGTAGAGCTTCTTTTTCTATTGTTGGTTGAGCTTTACCTATCCACACTCCACCTGGATTAGTGATCCCACTTTTTCATAATCAAATCATGGCTCAAGGCCCCTGGGTAATTCTTTTGGTCCCCTGAACTTGACTTCACCTCTACATGAGCTTCCACATAGTTTAAGGAAGAATTTCCCCAAAATTTTTGGTGATGGGAAGGTTCATCCTAACGAACACATTGAAGCTTTTAGCATAGCTTGCAGTGTAATATGGGTGGAATTTAAAGACATAGCGGTCAAGATATTCATGGAGACACTACAATGCACTACTACAGACTAGTTCTACCACCTACAAGCTAGATCAGTGACTAACTGGGACACTCTGAAAGACAAATTTGAAGCCAGGTTCAAGCCCGAAGAAGATGCACATGCCTTGTTGGCCCAGCTCACTCAGATGAAGAAAGAGCCTCATGAGCCTATGAGGGATTTTATTGCCAAGTTTAACAAGCTGAGGAATAGGATTCCTATGGTCACCTAATTGATGCCTCAGAACCTCAAATGCTTCTTCATCAATTCACAATTTCCTGAAGTGGGTTTCTTGTTGAGATGGGCCAGACACATAGACCTTACTATTACTCAGGACTTGGCTACCAAGGTAGGAGATGACCTTATCTTGGCAGGAAAGATAAGGAGAGATCCTAATAAGGGTAAATCCTCTTCATCTTTTGAGTATTCACCTATAGTCACCACTGACCCAATGCTACAAAAGCTAACAAATGAAATGCTAGCTCTCAGAAAGCAAATGGTGCAAGGGATGTCATCTTCTCCTGCATATAGAGATATGCCCAAGAGGACATTTAATAATCGGGTGTACCAAGGCAATGCTGCCAAGAATCAGGCACAACAAAATTGCCTTCCTCCTCCATAGAGGAACCTCACCCTTGAAGCACCTCCAAACAACTCGATAGTTGGATATCTTGAAGCTAAAGCAAATTTCTCACTCCAGCCTAAATTGAATCCTGAAGATGATGTGAATCTCTTCATTGAGGAAGAAGAAGAATTAGCTAGTGACTCTCATATTGGTTTCATGAACTATCAAGATGAACCCAAAAGTGAAGGCCATGTAACTAAGGGGTCATATGTTGTATTCATCCAGTCTAAGAATCAATCAGCTTAACAAGCTAATAAGGAGAAAGCAGAGGAGCGACCTCAACTAGTAGTTTCAATTGCTAATCAAGGATCCACTCTTCCTTTCCAGCCAAATGACCTGGTGGTTTCAAGAAAGGTAAGTACCCCAAATGCCCCTATGCCTTCTACTTCAATTTCATAGTCCAGTCTTCCCCCTTTCAAAAATCAAAAGGATGAACTTCCATCCTCTACTCCTAGCTCGTTTCAGACATTTGATATCATTGACCATATAAAGAGAACCAAAATTCAAATGTCTAAATTTGAATTTCTGTAATCCCATCTTGAGTAATTAGTTAGATTGGTTCAATGTGTTAAAAACTAGAACATCCCTATTGAATGAGTAATTCCCAAAATAACACATGATGCTGCCAGAAATGCACCCACCAAGAAAAACCTTGTAATCGCTCCCCCTACTGCTCCTAGTAGGACTGAACCTTTTTATGTCTCATTGCTGATAAATAGACATCAGCTGAATAATTGCATCATTGATTCTAGAGCTTTAGACAATGTCATGCCTGCTAAAGTGGCTGAATCCCTTGATCTCACATTGACCAAAACTTTTGGTAGATGCTTCTCCATGGAGAAAAAGCAAGTGCCTTTGTTGGGACAAATTAAAGATGCCTAATTTATGTTTACTGCATTTCCATACAAAAGAATCAAGATGACTGTCTTGGTAGCAGACGTCCCAACATCATATGACATCCTTTTGGGGTAATTTTTTTGTAGGAATGTTGGTGGTGAATTAAGTATGGATTTATCAGAGGTGAGGATTCCAGTCAAAGGTGTTATGAAGAGGCTACTTCTTGAGAAGGATGTGAAATATGTGGTTACCCATACCTCAACACCTGAAGCTCAAATTCTGTTTGAGTCTTCAAGCATGGGTAACTACTTTCTATACACAGATGGAGTTCATGAGACATTTGATGAAGCTCCTGCAGATGATAGCCTGGAAATGCATTCAGATGGAACAACAAAAGAATTGGCTGAGCACAAGGCAAGTGTAGGAGTATCTCCACCCCTAGATGAAGAAGAATCCAAAAGGAAATCAGTATCAAATGAGGTATGGATTCTTGAATTTGATGGCAGCTACTCTTCCACTGGTTCAAGAGTCAAGGTTGTGTTAATATCTCCTCAAGGAGATATTTTTCCCTCATCTTATAAATTGCAATTTAGTAACATGAATAACACAGCTAAATATGAGTCTCTACTACTTGGATTGAGAGTTGCTCGAGACAAAGGCATCAAGCTCCTTCATGCTAAAGGAGATGCCGAACTAGTAGTTTATTAGGTAAGGAACTTGTACCAAATTAGGAATTAAAGATTGCATCATTACCATAATCTAGTCTGGGACTAGCTTGAAGACTTTGATGCTTTCAACATCTATGCAGTTCTTAGAGAATTCAATGACTGGGTGGATGCATTGGCTATTTTATCTACTCTTATAATCCCCCACCCAAATTTTAAAGGAGACAAGTACATGATTGAGCTGGTCTTTCGGCTAAGTGTACCTGACAACACTAGTCATTGGCAAGTATGTAACAATGACATCCAAATCATTGCCTTCGTGGAGAAAAAAGATAGCTTTGAACAACTACATTTTGAAGGCAGCGAACCTCAAAAATGTGAAATAGATTTTGAATCAAATGCAGACACATGTGAGGAGTTCTTGCAACTCAAAGGGAATAAGATTCTCAAAGTCTTGGTTTCCCTTGAGAAGCTATTTGATAAGCATGATAGATTCATCAAACAATAGCCAATGGATTCAAGCTCATCTCAGGAGTTTGATCAAGTAAATCTGGGAACTAAAGAAGACCCCAAGATGGTGAACATTGGGAAATGTTGTACTCCTAAAGAGCATTTCAAGTTCACCTCTTTGGTCAATGAATACATGGATGTCCTAGCATACTCTTATGCTGACTTGAAATTACTTTCGCCTTATGAAATTTGACACAACATCCCTCTTAAGGCTGATTCAACACTTTACAGGCAAAAGACCAAGCATTATAATCTAAAAATATCAGGTACTATTTTATCAGAGATACAAAAAATGCTAAATGCTAGGATAATCTTCTTAATCCATCATTCCACATGGATTGCCAATATAGTGCCTGTAAGAAAGAAGAATGGTGAAATTCACCTTTGTGTGGATTTTAGGAATTTGAATCAAGCATATTTGAAGGATAATTATCCTTTGTCAATCATGGATCAAGTGCTACAGACAGTGATAGGCTCAGAGATATTATCAATGCTAGTTGGCTTCTCAAGATATAATCAGGTCGAAGTTGGTGAAGCAGACTAGCATAAGACCGCTTTCACCACACCTTGGGGCACATTTGCATATAAAAGGATGCCTTTTGGATTGATAAATGTTGGTACCACCTTCTAAAGAGCAATAGAGCTTTCCATCCAGGATGAGATGGGTAAGTTCATCATAGTTTATCTTGATGACTTGACTGTCTTCTCTAAGCATCACCCAGATCATGTGAGCCATTTGTAGCAAGTGCTGGAATGCTATCGCTGGAATGGAATTTCCTTGAATTCCAAGAAGTCAATTTTTGGAGTAGTAGAGGGGAAAATTCTTGAACACGTTGTGTCCAAATGAGGCATAAAGATTGACTTAGATAGAGTCAAGTCTATCCAAGAACTTTCCTTTCCCACAAGCAAGACTGATGTTCACTCTTTCTTTGGAAAGGTGAATTTTTTATGGAGGTTCATCCCTAAATTTGCCTAGAAGACCAGGTACATTGTAAACATGATGAAGGGAAAGGCCACCTTTAGCTAGACTGAAGAAGGCAAGTTAGCTTTCGAGGATATCAAGACCGCCATTACCCATGCTACAATTCTAGCTTGTCCAAACTATAGCAAAGAGTTCACCATTTACAACTATGCTTTATAACATACGCTTTCAACAATTCTAGTTCAATAGAATAAAGAAGGTATGGAATCTCCCATTTTATTTATGAGATGTCCTCTCAAAGCTTATGAGCTGAATTAGTCAAATATGGAGAAGCATACTTACGTGGTGGTGAAGGCTGTGAAATGTTTTCATTTCTACATCCTCAATTCTCGAGTTACTTCCTTGGTTCCTGACACCACAGTGAAATCTATACTGACTCATTAAGAGTTTGGGATGAAAACAGGCAATTGGGTTGTAAAGGTCTAGGAGTTCAATTTGATCACCAAGCCAACAAAGCTGGTACACAAAAAGGGGCTATGCCAACTAATTGCTGATAACAAGCCAAGAGGAATAGAGCATGAAGAACTAGAAGTGGGTGACACACCAACAATCCTCTTTGTCTCCACCATAGATGAGTGGTATTTAGGTATTGCTCATTTCCTTACTTATGGTGAATGTCCTACTCACCTATCTTATAAAGAAAGGAGAACCATCAAGCTGAAAGCTACTAATTTTGTTCTTTGGGACAATAGCCTGTACAAGAGGAGCCTTGATGGAACATTCCTTCACTGTGTGGACAAGGAGCAGCAAAGCCAACTTCTAAAGTCCTTCCACAATTCAGCCTGTGGAGGACATTTTTTTGTCCCTATGACTGCCCATAAGATCCTACAAGCCAGGTATTATTGGCCAACTCTCTTTCAAGATGCATACAAGTGGGTTAGGAGATGTGAACTATGCCATCAGTTTGTTAGAAGGCCCAAGCTAGTTGCTCTACCTCTTGAACCAATGATCATAGAGGAGCCATTCCAGCAATGGGGAATTGATTTTATTGGAGCTATAAACCCATCATCAAGTGCTAGACATGACTATGTCCTCACGACAATAGACTACTTCACCAAATGGGTGGAAGTATTTCCAACCAAACATGCTACTTCAAAAGTAGTATGCAATTTCCTCAAAGAGAACATCATGTCTAGGTTTGGGGTCCCAGTCAAAATTGTCACTGACAATGCAGCCTATTTCACATCTCAGGAGATTACCCAATTCTACTTCTACTATGGAATTACACTCTCCCCCTCCTCTGATTACTTTCCACAAGGAAATGGACAGGATAAGTCAAGCAATAAAATTTTGGTGACTATTATCATAAGAAGCTAGTGTATGACAACCAAAGGACTTGGCATAAGGCATTAGTCGATGCTCTATGGGCAGATAGAATTACACCAAAGAGAGTAATTGGTATGTCTCCCTTCTAACTTCTATATGGTGTCAATGCTGAGATACCAATCACCTTGGAATTGCCAGCATTGAAATTGGCTAAGGTGATTGAAGATCAAACGTATGAGAGCTCACTTGAGAAGAGGATCATGTGCCTTGCTGAGCTGAATGAGTAGAGAACTATAGTGGTGGACCAAATTGCCAACCATCAAATCCTAGTGACGAAGCTCTTCGACCAGAAAGCAAAGAATCACAATTTCCAAGTTAGAGATCAAGTCCTGCTATGGGACAAGAGAAGAGAACCAAAGGGGATGCACATAAAGTTTGATTCCATGTGGAGGGGCCCTTTTACTATTCATCAGCTCAATGGTAAAATAGTTTCCTATTGAAGTATCAATATGGCACTCTCTTTTCTTTGCCTCATAATGGGTAACATCTAAAGCACTTCAACTCTTGAAGTATCAGATGAGTTCCCCTGTACATATGTATATTTGTATAGTCTTTTGTTCTATTTTGTTCATTTTATTTTCATTTTTTAGAGCTTTTCTTCTTGGGTAGTGTGACTCCATAGCCCAATGGCACACTTCAAGGCACTGGAGATTCTAGTTTCTAATCCCCTTAGCTATATTCCACGTTTTCAACTGAAGGAAGTTCCCCAACTGGAGCTAGCTATTGTCTCCAAAAATGAGTGACATTTTTGGGACGACCTATGAACTAGTTTGGTTCATTTGACCAAAATCATCTCTCCCCTTTTCAATTTTTTTTTTGAGCATTTAGGTTCTTCATTTTTCAAAGCTTTTCTAGAAATCTATGAACTTTTCAAGCTTGAATCTACGGACTCTATAGGCTTGAATCTACGAACTCTATAGGATTGGAACTATAAAAGTCACAGATGGTTTCTATGGACTCTGCAAATAGATGTCTACAGACTCTTTCAAGGTTAGAGAAAACTATGAACTTGGCTTCTACAAACTCTATAGGTAGGCTCAGATCTACAGACTCTAAAGGTTGGTTTCTACGGACTCTGTAGGAAAAAAACAGGTTCAACACTTAGCCAAATAACGAAGAATGAATCGATTAAACCATTAAACCAAAGTTATTTTAATTAGTTGGTTCAATCGGCAGGTTCAAGGGGCTGCCCCAAAGTAAAAAAGGTAAGTGCCCATGTGGAGGGCAAGCATCATTGGTTTGAAGGTCAAAGGAAAGATAAAATTCCTTCAGATTTGTTCAAAGGCCCAAAAGGAACAATACTTTCAGACTTTTTGTCTAATGGAAATGGCTAAGTCTAAGAGGCTAAAAGAATTCTCTTTGGAAGATTTTCTCAGAAAAATTTTAAGGCAAAATTCCTTTAGACTTTTTGTATGAAGGAATTCATTCGGTCTTTTTGCCCGACAAAAAGAGCCCACTAGGGAAGTTAAAGCCCGAAGGACAAGTACCCTTGTGGGGGGCACTTGGCGATAGAGAAAGGACCATTTTAAAAGCCCAAACAAAGACATAGAAATGAACTTTCATGGACTTAGACAAAAAAAGGGGCTCCACCGGATGAACCAAATAAACTGAATGAACTGAATAAACCATTGAATCATTGAATGAAAAGGTTCAATAGGTTCAAGGTTCAAAGGTTCAACCAGAGCTTAGAAAGATAAAGGAAGCAGTGTTTAAGTGAAATGCAGAATAAACCAATCAACCAATTGAACTTTGAACTGAAAGAGTTCAAAGTTCAATGGTTAAACATGGTTCAAAAGTTCAAAGCCAGCCTCAGTCAAAGAAAAAGTGGCACACAAGTGGTTCAACGGATGGTTCAACCAAGGGGCAAAGAAGTGATTGAACCAAGAAGTGATCGAACAAAAGAGACAGAATGAACCAATGAAATTTCAAGTGGTTCAACGAGTTCAAGGTTCAACTTGAATCAAGCAATCGACTGAAAAGAGAGCCTAAAGACTCAAAGAGAGAAGATCGATGCAAAGAACCAAAAATGTCTTCGAAAGAGTTATTTCCAATAGGTGGAACAACGGATCGAGTAGACTTCTTAGTGAACCAAACCAAAGACGCAACCTATTTTATTCCATGAAGTACAGGAAAATATGCAAAGGACTAGACACTCCAAATTAAGGAGGAGACATATCAGATGAAGGGACATGCCATAGTTATGGGAGTGCACTGTTCTTAGCATGGTCTCTCCAGACAAAATTGGAGACACATTGAAGATGCTACCTATAGCATGGGCTGTCCCATAAAAAAAGGTGCCAATCCTTGGGTACTTGCTATAAGTTTGTATTTTCTCTCATTTATAAAGGAGACTTTCATTTTACAAGAGTGAAACTCTACCCATTTTGAAAGAAGAAGACTGAGACATTGAGCTCAGGTTGTAATTTCATTTTCATTTTTATCTAAATGAGAAAGCAGGGTTTTCACAAACTTTGTGTTGTTCTGACTTGTGTCATTTTGGAAGATAATTCTTATGTCTATCTTCTAAAGGTGTCCTTATTCATTTAATTTGGTAACTAGAACTAGTGAAGGTAATAGGGAAGTGTCTTGAAACCAACTGTGGGAAGACTTTGTGCTTTCACAAATGCTTTCAGTCTATGTTTTTTTTCTTTTCTTTTTGTGTTAAGGATTATGGGGTGACTTTGTGCCCCCATTATCCTTTGTGATATACTCTCTAGGTAGTTGAGGTAGAAACTTTGCATTCTGCTTCATCCTGCTATTACTACGCCCTTTGGTTAACTGGTTTCTCATCTTACCACCTGAAAGAAAATCCTGTTGTTTCCTGCAAGAACACTTTTGAAAGAAGAAAAGTGCCTTCAGTGTTTACACTAGGATTTCTCCTTTGCCTGTGAGTATCATCTCTAAAAGAAGAGAGATGGATGGTTTATCCCACCCCTGTGTCTTACTTTTTGCTTATTTATATTGTATATAGCTCCTACATATCTATAGGGAACCTCCCCTTGATGAGAGGAGAGATTTGTCTCTGGTTGATGTAGTAAAGCTACACACCTAGCCGACCAATCTTCCTGCTATGGTTGATTAGACCTATTTTGTTGATCAGTATGCTGATTGACAAAATATTCACCCAATAGTATGGACATGTCCATATGAGAAAGAAACCTACAAGGTATAGGGTTTAAAAAACAAAAAAACACAACTTGTAAAGGATGATTCATAAATCAAATGTAACTAATATTTGAAATATTATTATTAAAATGAAGTGATTTTAGTGCAATATCACCCCCAAAAGGCATTTGACTTGAAACTTCTTATACTGGTCATATTAAGCATAAACCTATTGACTGAATCTATATGTCTAGAAGGGTAAAGAAGGAGAAGAATGGCTTTTGAACATTTTTAGCACTTATAAATATGATAAAATGCTAAGATGATTCCAAGGAAGTTTAAGAGTCATCCCAAAAGGTTATCATATGTGTCACACTCCACTATAAGCTGTATAAGTGCCAAACTCCTTTTTTAGTTATTTTCTTGATTTTCATTTAGAGGAATTGAAAGTTTTAGATGGACTAACATTCATGAGAGGAAATATGAAAAATTAGATGTTGGGAAGAAAAATAGAACACTTCTACACCTTAAAAACCATGACACTTGCATTTAATGCTCTAAAATAACCCCTAGGTGACTAAAAATGACATATAGACTAATTAGACCATGACCAAGACTAAAATGGCATTAAATTACATCAAATGAACTACAAAACATAGTATGACACTATGTTAGACCCATATATAAGTTTTTGACTATAGGAGGGTTGACTTATTTTGATTTGTGGTCAAAATGGTCAACAATAACTATTTGGGAACTCAATTTGACCATCCTCTCATTATTAGATTGTATGCCCATATGGTTTTAACCATCTTTACATCCTTCTTTTATTTATCTTATTTTTGTTACTATATTTGATATTTTGGTTGTAACCATCATGCCTCTATTTATATAATAAGTGTACACCATCCCTCTATAAGGATAAGGGTTTTGGGTGATTATAATCTTAATATAATATAAAATATAAAGATAAGTGAGTAAGAGTGACAAAGTTATTGTAATCTTTTGTACTTTGTTGGAGAAATCATCCTATTTCTACATAATTTTATTAATGTAATTAAAGTGATTTGAGTTAAAGTGTTTGTAATCAGGTAAGGGTGTTTTAATTATTTTTGATTAAATTTAAGAAGTGAAAAATAGAGAAATAAAGATTGGGGATTAGTAATTATATGTACCTAGATTGGTGTGCACCATATCCAGATGAAGTCAAGAACTCCTCTTTGAATAGGGAGGACCACTTTCAAATAAGAACACACTACCATAGAATATTTTTTAGTAGGTTGGTGAGTGGGATACCAAGCAACTTGCTTGTTCTAGGAAGTGACAAACTTCTCAGGGGATGATAGTCCATTGTTTAATACAAAGAGTTAAAAATGAAATGAAAAAGTAAAATATATATAGAGAGAGAGTTGCATGTACCTTTTATATAATCTATGTGTAGCAGTCAGTATCATAGAGCAAGTAAAATGTAATTTTGGTTTGTTATAACATTGTTCATGATGGTTAGGGTTATTTGGGTAAAAGGGCAGTCACTGATGTTGGTAGGGTAACTGATGTCAATAGTGGCAATGTGACCAATGTTGGTAGGATAAATAATGTTAGTATGGGCAATGGAGTCAAAAATTCATATAAGGCTTTTCTGAGTGCAGGGAAGGATATTTGACAGGTTAATGGGGTTGGAAAAGAGTTATATGAGGGGTTAGAGAAATGGTAAGAATTCTAGGTGAGGAGTTTGGTTTAGTTAAGGTATAGGTATGGAGATGAAGGAGTTTTTCAACTCCTCCTCATGGATGGATGGGACATACGTAAATGCTAATAAGAAACAATTAGAATTCATAGAATATAGGGATGCTTAAATGATATAAGTACTTGAATAAATACTCTTGATAAAGTTTTGTTAAGGTGAATGATCAAATAGAGATGAGTGTGTGCCACCTGTTCATCATAGTTTAAGCTCTTTTCATAATGGATCAATTCTAATTCAATATTTGGCTGGTATAGAAAATTTGTGAGCCTAGTTACAATAGATACTCACCAAAAGCTTGTTAAGAGTGTTTTGAATCTCTTGAGTGAGTTTCTACTTGAGAAAGAGAATTTTTGTGGGGGGGTCCAAAATGGGTTTAGAATGTTACTTAAGTAACCAATGTCGATCTCGGGTTGACTGACATCAGTGGTATAAGAATAGGTCAAAAGAGCTATTTTTGGCTCCTTTCTTCTATTTCTCCATGCCAAGTGTGACACCCAATAAAAAATTGTCAATATGCAAGGTTGGGTATAAAGTAATTGGTTAAAAATTGGTTTATAGGGTAAGAATTAGTTATTTATGGGAGACCAAGTCTAGTGGTGACTCACAAGGTGAGAATTGGTCTTGGGGAAAGGTGGCTAGGCAAGGTGGCACAGGGAATATTCAATTAATCTTAATTAATTAATTAATTAAATAAGTGTGGTAAAGGCATGGGTTAAGAAGACTTATTACAAAAGGGGTATAAGGGGGGTTTTGACATAACATGTTATACACTTGTGTAATGTAATTTTGGTGTCTACATTTGTCCCTTTTTATCTTGGTAAGTTGTGCCAGCAAGTTGGAAGATAAAAATGAAAGTTGAGTGGTCTAGGCATGGGGTATGATATCCTCCCCCTCAAAATGGTAACTGATTGGGAAAAATCCAAAATTAGTGACTGATTTGATAAGGAGTAAATGAGATTGCTTGGTTGTGGGTTAGTAGTATAGAGATGATATTGTGGTTATAAATTACTAAAAATTTGTGTTGACAAGTTGAAAATAGGTGTGGTCATAGAGAATTTTTGTTAAAGTTACCAAGGCATAACTTATTAGTGATAGCTGAGAAGGTAGGATCAACCAAAAATGTAGCTCCAATGGTCAAATGTCCCCTAAAAACACAATAGGTTATAGGTGATAGGATCAGTTAGTGGTGATCCAAATCAACTAATAGTCATACATGTAAGGTATTGTCAACATGTACTAGACAACATGAATGATCAAGACACCAAAATCAAATGTTTATAAAGGCAGGGTGTGTGTAAGGTTGCCCTAGAATGAAGAAGGAACTATAAAAAGTGATGTGGAAGCATTAAAGTGCTATTGCATGATATCGATGTTGGCAGTGTTATACTGATGTTAGTGGTAAAGTGGTCAACATCAATGGCCTAAGGCACAAACAACTAATGTTAGTGGCTAACCAAGCCTGATAAAAAGGGGCTAGGTGACTGACCAATTTCATTTGCATGTTGATTGGTCAGAGAGCAAGAAAAAGCCAAAAAGGTTGAGCAAATGGTATGATGAGGTGGAGATCCATCTGGAGGTGTGGTAGCATAGGCACCAATCATCCCAACTTGGTGGTGGTGGAGAGATGAGGTAGGGTCATTTAAACCTTTGGTTTGTGTTTTTTTGGTAATTTTGTTCATTTGAGTTGAGTGGGTGGTGTACTAGGTTACTAATGAGTAGTGGGTGGGTAGTGGGGAGGGTAGGAGCATGTTTAGGATTATTTGGGTGGTTTTTAGGGTAGTTTAGGGTTAAAATTGAAAATGATAATGGGAAGGGTTCAGCCTTAGATTTGAACTAGCCATCAAAATTAGTGGCAGTCTGTCGATGTTAGTTAAGGTCTTCTTGCTGATATCAATGGCAAAGGCACTAACATTGGTGTGTTATGCATCAAAGTTGGTAGTCTAGGCACTGATGTCAGTCGATAAGAGACCAACATCAATGGCCTTGTTAAAGTAAAAAGGGTAAAAATGGGAAGAAAAAGAGTTGAAAATCTATGAGGTCTTAGGGAATAGCCAAATCATGTGGCATAGAGTAGATTTAGCTCAGTTGAACAGTGAGAGATTGGATGAAAGGCCTAGTTTAAGAGATATAGGTCGTAAGTCTTTGGGTAAAAAGGTATAGGTTGGATAGTTAGGTGGGTAGATAGTTGAGCTAGTCCCAAAAGACCCCATGTCTAATAAGTGATGCCTACATAGCCCAAAAGGGCCACAAGCCAATGTATTTCTCATATGGGATAGGTAAAATGGTTAAGGTAGTGTTTAGAAAGGTTTGTTGATTAATTTTTTTTGTTTGTGGTTATAGGTGAGGCATGAGTTGACCCTGAGAGACCATCTTCTGAAACTCTTGACTAAGATTAAGAGAGATGTGTCAATAAATAAGTGGGACCAGTTGGCTGTATTTAGTCTTAGTAGAGTTTGGTAGTATTATCGGGTCAATCAAGATGTCAATTTGATGATTGTGTTGATTGAGAGGTGGGATCATACCACCAACACCTTTCACCTACCGACTAGTGAGATGCCAATCACACTAGAGGATGTTATACAAGATCTTTATATTACTGTTGCAGGATGAGCAAATTTTTTCATGCACAAGGGAGGAGTATGACATCCATATGGTGTCATTGTTTGGTGAGGATGTGAGTGAGGTTACATATCACTTTGTATCATTTACTTATGAGCCTCTATTTTTGGTGGATGAGGAGGAACATCATCTTAGCATCTTGATGATGATTGACATCATGATTTACACACTACTAGATGTAGATGGTAGTAGATTTATGATCACCTTGATAGGGGTCCTGGCTTAGATGATAGAGTAGAGGATAGTTTTTACATGGGGGCCTATATACTTGGTGTAGTTGTATAGATAGTTGTGGGTTTTTTGTCTACACAAACACTATAGTTTATGTGTTAGGCACCTACTGCATTATTGGGTATATAAGCACATCATTATTAAATAGCCACTGGGACTACCATCCATGATTTTAATAGGATTCAAAGTCAATTTCAAACAATGGTGAGAGGCCATAGCATATACATGGGTTGATAGCATTATGTGGGATATCATGTACTATAGAGGGTTACTAGATGGATTGAGTCTAGTAGATATTATTTGGTGCCCCTACTTGATGTATCTAATTTTTAGAGGTTAGGGGGAGGAGCTCATTGAGCTATAGAGCACACTATGGGTTAGAGATAGGAGAGTAGGGGAGTTTAAGATGATACTTGTGGCATGGTTCAGGAGATAGCTCAGCCTTATGTAGGATGTTCCACCTGCTTTCCCTAGATATAGGTATGATGACATTGAGACACCACTCCCTTTACCATTGGAGATAAATGGACATAATTTTGAGGAGCTACTAGTAGGTGCAGATGTGGTTGATGCTAGATGCACTAGGGTATACCAGGCATGGTAGGTAGGAATACACCTAGTTTTACCAGTTAGGAGGTTGGCTCTATAGATGTAGGGTTTGGCACATGATAAAGATGCTACTTTACAGGCTAGAGATATCGCCATACAAGAGAGGGATACAGCCATGTAGGCCAGGGATGCCATGATTCAAGATAGATATGTGGCATTACAAGCCAAAGATGCCATATTTCTAGAGATGGATACAACATTATATGCCAAGGACATGACCATATAGGAGAGAGATGCTATAATATTTTCATAAGATTTCTCATAGGCAGAGGTCCTAGGGTTATATGTTTAGGTGGGCCATCTTCAAAGTTAGGTGGCTAATATATAGGGACAAGTGACCTCATTGATAGTAGAGAGAGATCAGTTGAGGTCAGCTACATGAGCATTGGTAGTTGTTCCTCCTCCTCCATAGGCAATAATATAGGTAGTAAGATAGGCAGGTGCCATGGGTCCTCCATAGACTATATCTCTTATGAGATACAACACTACACAGGATGAGATCACATAATATGAGAGGGAAATCTGTGAGTTTTTGTAGATTCCCATATTTGTAGAGTTTATAGAGTAGGAGCAGTCAGAGACATGGACCTCAAGTTCTAGTGTGCAAAGATGGAGATAGGAGAGGTTGATGGTGACACCACCTCATCATGTCCACCATGATTTTTAAGAGGCCATGTTGATCTTGATTTTGAGAGATATTTTTGTATTTATTCATTTTTTGAATGTATACCAACCTACGAGCTGATGATGCAAGATGTATATGAGAGAGAGATGAGAGATGTTGATATTTATATATGATGTATATTGATTCAACACACACACACACACACACACACACACACACACACACACACACACACACACACACACACACACACACACACACACACACACACACACACACACACACACATGATGAGATGTTTTATTTGATATGATGATGATGTAAATGTTATTTTCATGTATATGTTTATGGTTTTGGATGAATGTTTATGATAGTGATATAATGATGATGTTGGTTTACTATCACTTCCATGTATGTGATGGCATATGCATATTAGATGTGATTTTTTGTTTAGATTTCCCATATGTGATGGTATATGCATAAAATGAAATGGTTGTGTTTATGAGATAAAGGTTTAGCACTTTCCATATGTGAAATGGTATATTCTTGGTTAATTTCTATTTTTATCATGATCCAAATGTGATGGTTTATACTAAAACTAGATGTTTTGATCATGGTTTATTTCCTATATATTAGTATTTAGGAAATTGTGGTTCAATTGCATTCTTAGTATTTACCATATATGTGATTGGTTTCATATTGAAAATGAGTGGTTTGGTCTTGGTCTATTTCCTATGTATTGGTTTTTAGGAAAATGATGGTTAAGTTGCATTCTTAGTACCTTCCATATATGTGATTGAGTGTATACTAAAAATGAATGTGTTGGTCATGTTTGTTTAGTTTTTGCATTTTCCATATGTGATGGTGTATGCATAAGTGATGGTTTTGGGCATTGTGAAATTATTCCTATTTATTGTTAGTTAGGAAAATGGTGGTCATGTTGCATTTTTAGCATTATCCCATATATGTGATGGTGTATACTAGAAATGAATGTGTTGGTCATGTTTATTTAGTTTATGCATTTTCCATATGTAATGGTGTATGCATAAGTAATGGTTTTGGGCATTGTGACATTATTCCTATTTATTGTTAGTTAGGAAAATGGTGGTCATGTTAAATTTTTAGCATTGTCCCATATATGTGATGGTATATACTAGAAATGATTGGTTTTAGGCATTGGTTTTGGGGTAGGTGTAGGATTTAGAGTTGTTATGTTTATGAGTTAATATGGTGAGTTCTTGTATTGGAAAATGTATCTATAGAAGAAAATTCAACATGTGAAGTGAAAGGTAAAAGATAGAGATAAGGTGCTTGTTAATGACACAAACCAAAATAACAACCTAAATAGGCTTTAAAATTTGAACCTTTTTTATACATTGCATTAGTTGACCATTTGTTAGTTAGAAAAGCGTGGTTATCACCTTGTGTTAAGTAAGCTCAAAGTCCCTTAAAAATGTGTTTATGAGGGAAATAGGGTGTAAAATAGAATAGGAGTAGTGAGGTAGTGTAACCTTTGGATTAATAATGGTATTCCCCATTTGTGGGTTGCCCGAGAGCGACTATACACAAGTCCATGACATAAAGTTATTGTGTTATTTTTTTCTTTTTTCTTTATTTTTTCTTTTGTTGTGTAGGCTTATCGATGCAGGAAGCTCACAATGGGATGAAGCTGATCAATAGGGAAGCTTTTGAATCATATTTGCATTTGATAGTGGTTTTTTGACTTAGCCATCCTTCAAGGGTATGGTCTAGTCTTTTTTATTTTGTTGGTTTTTAATAGCTATCCTTCAAGGGAGCAATATACTTTTTTAAGAGCTTAGGCATGCTTTGGAGTAGTTGATGTATCCCATATTATTTTCTTATGCTTTTACTATTTTGAGTCTTTTTGTTACTTTAGTCATGGATAAGTCTATAGAGGCTTATAGGTTTTCCACATTTTGGGACAAAACTAAAACACTTCATAGGTTAACTAAGTGTGGAGGAATAAGGGTAAGGTGAAAAGAATATGAATATAGTGAGTTTGATCAAGGGATGAGCTTAAGTTAAACACAAGGTAAAGTGGCACTTAATTAAAAAAAGAATGGTCATAAATGCAATGAATTTAGGGGTTTAGGTTATGGTCATCCTTCGAGAGAAGACAAGAGATAAGCCCCAGAGCCATATGTATGAGTTATAATGTAGGTTCCTAGCCAATTAGGAGCAAACTTGCCTTGTTTGATCTTTTCCAAGTTAGTTACATGTTGATTTTACTTTAAGATGAGATATCCAATATTGAAATCATGCTCTTTAAGGTTTTTTTCATAGGTGTCTCTGATACTCTCTTGGTAGATGTGGAGATGGTTAAGGCTTGTGAGACGGTGTTCATCAAGAAACTCAAGTTGAGTCAAACATTCTTGGTGAAATTCGTCATTAGTTAGAATGTCTTGTAGTGAAATCCTAAGAGAAGGAATTTGGACTTCAAGGGGAAAAATAGCTTCCATCCCATAGACCACGGAGAACGTTGTAGCTCTTATAGAAGTATAAATGCTAGTATGGTAATCCCATAAAGCATAGGAGATGTGAATGTGCCAATCCTTGCCATCAATGTTAACCACTTTCATAAAGATTTTGGTAAAAGTTTTGTTAGAGGCTTTAGCTTGTCCATTAGCTTGTGAGAAATAGGGTGAAGAGAAGCTGAGTTTGATACCAAAGGAATCACAGATTTGCTAGATAGTATTGTTTTTGAAAGACTTACCATTGTCAGTTATGATTTTGTAAGGTACATCAAAATAGAATATGCTATGATGGTTGATAAATTCAATGATTTTATCAGCCTTAGTGGATATGAGAGGAATGGCCTCAACCCACTTAGTGAAGTATTATGTTGTTGTTATGATTGATCTGTGACGAAGAGAGGAATAGGGGTTAATCTAACCAATTAAGTATAAACCCCATTGAGAGAAGGGCCAAAAGTCCTTAGCGACATGTAAGGCATGACTAGGATTGTGAAATAGGTTGGTGTGTTGTTGACATTTGAGACAACATCTAACATAGTTAGTATAATCATGAGAGAGTGTTGGCCAATAATAGCCGAGGTGAAGAAGACATTAGGAAATTATGTGACTGTTAAAATGACCACCACAAATCCCATCCTGAACCTCCTTAATAGCAAAGGGAATCTTTTTACTAATGAGACATCGAAGGAGGAGACCATCAAAACTCTATTTGTAGAGAAGTCCCCCTAGCATAGTGTAACGTGTAGCATGCTTTACAAATGTATGCCATGCATTGTGGGAGAGGTCAGGAGGAGTAGTAGAATAATAGAGGTAATCTGTGAGTTGATTATACCACAAGTTGTGTGGATCATTAGTGATATTCCCCATAAAGAGGATGTTGGAGGAAATGTAAGAAGGCAAAGTTAAGTGATGTAGATTTTGGAGGAAGAGGGTATGTGGGAGGCTAAAGAAGCCATTATGTTTGTAAACTTATTGGTTGAGTAAGGAATGGTCTACAAAATTTAAGGGTCAAATTATTCTAATAAGGTATTTACATGATGTTTGTACCATTATAGAGTCTCATTTTTGCATAGATAAGAACCATTGACCTGGTTGATGACTAATTGTGAGTAACTAAAAATGGTTATGGATTTAATTCCTAAGAAGATAACTATTTGAAGCCCTAGAATTAAGGCTTCATATTTAGCCATGTTGTTGGTGCAGTCAAAGTCTAGTTTAGATGATAAAGTCATCGACTCACTATCAATAGGAATGAGGATAACCCCTACTCTCCTACCATTTTGACATTTAGACCCATCAAATAACATCATCATTTGATAAGTGATATCATCGATAAAAAGCATGACAATAGACTCATTGAGGAATTTGAGATTTGAGGGTTGGTTATCAATGAGAGGAGTGGAAACTAGTTGGTCAATGATGGTTTGCCCTTTGATAGACTTCTATTAGATGAATTCCAAATCAAATTCAGACAGAAGCATAAGACATAAAGTGATGCATTGGTTGTGGTAAGGTTTAGAGTGCATGTATTTGAGAGGGTCAGTGTGGGTGATGACATAAGTTTTATGGTTGAGGAGGTAATGTCATAGTTTAGAAGATGTAAATACCAAAGCAAGGCATAGCTTCTCGATATGAGTGTAGCAAGTTTTCTATTCAATAAACATTTGGCTTATGTAATAGACTCCTTTCTCATAGTGGTGATCATCCCTATGTGTTATCATAGCTCCTAAATAATGGTCAGTCAAAGAGATATAAATATAGAAGGTTTGGTCCTCCTTAGGTGGAATAAGGATGGGTGGGGAAAGGAGATACCATTTGAGTGCATCAATTGCTTCCTCACAATTTTTATCCCAATGGAAAGGAATTTCCTTTTTGATAATATGGTGAAAAGGTTGATAACAATCCAATAGATGAGAGATAAAGTGATGAATCAATTGGAACTTACCTTGGAGGCTACAGAGTTGTTTGAGTGTGGTTAGTGGGTCGACTTCAATACCTCAAAAAAAGATGACAAGTCCCAAGAGCTTTTTGGAAAGAACACCAAAGATGCACTTCTTTGGATTAAGTCAAATGTTATACTAAAGAAGGCAAGTGAAAATGATTTTAAAGACTCCCAAGTGATCCTAATGAAGTTTAGATTTTTGAAGTAGGTCATCGACAAATCCTCCATAATTATGTGTAAGAGGTCATGAAAGATATAATTCATGGCATGCTGATAGGTAGCACCAGCATTTTTCAATCCAAAGGGCATAACCCAATAACAAAAAGTTCCCCATAAGGTGATAAAGGTTGTTTTATGATGATCTTAAAGGGAAACTAGGATTTGATTATATCTTGAGAATCCATCCATAAGTGATAACATCTCATGGCCAGCTGTTAAATCAATAAGTTGATCAATACTTGGCAAAGGAAAGTTATCCTTTAGACAAGCAAGGTTGAGGTCATGGTAGTCAATGTAAATATGGATTTCCCATGTTGCTTTCATAATAGGTACAATGTTTGAAACCCATTGTGGGTAGTCAATAGGTTACATGAAGTTAATAAAGTGGAGGTGTTGGAGTTCATCCTTGATAAGGAGAGCAATAAGATGATGCATTTTGTGAAGCTTTTTCTTAAATATCTTAGCATCACAATTAGTGACAATGTTATGGGTTACGATTGAGGGGTCAATACTAGGTATGTCTTTGTAGGACCAAACAAAAGCCTTACTATGGTCATAGAGAAATGTGGTGTAGTTGGTTTGTTTAGAATAATCTAGAGATTGGCCTATTTTATGAATATGAGGGTCATCATGAGAAGGCAAGTTAATGTTGATGGTTTATTCATTTAACATAACTTGTGTCTCAGAAGGGAGTGATCGTTTGATGTAGGAATCATTGGGACCCATATAGGTAAGAATGTCATCATAAGTTTCACAAGAGATGGTGTTAATTGTGGAGAATCCTTATCGATCATGTGAGGATGTATGAGAGGAAAGGACCGTGTTTCCCTACCTTGGTGATGGGTAAGGGGCCCAAGTGAATGACATTGAAAAATAAAAATAAAATAAAATTAGGAGGTACAGATACCTCCAATTCAGTGGGTGATGGTGGATAAGAGGATTTGGAAGGAGATACAAGTTATTCAATGATGGGAATAGAATAAGTATTAATGGATTTAGTTGGGTCAACATAACCAATGCCATGCCTTTGTTTGGCATTATCAATGGTTTGATGGGTAGGGTGTTGAATGGACATTTGAGTACCTTGCTCATAACATCTTAAGCTAAAACCTTTCCATGTACACCTATAGAGATAAGTATACACAAAGCTAGACTTGCTTAATAAGGAGAAGTCATAGTTAAACTTTTGGGGTGAAGAGGACAAATTACCCATGACAAGAGATTGATCAATTCCCCCATATGTGAAGTTGGTTTTAAGATGGGGTGGACCATATGGGATGATCATACCAATATGAGGATAATAGTTGGCACTCATGTGATGTTTTCCATACTATTGAGGGGTATGGAACATGTTGAGATTTAACAAATGATATTCATCAACTGATAATCACTTGAAGGTTTCCTCCATGGGATCCTTGTTGGGAACCTGTGTAGTTGGTATAGGTGTGTTTGGGGTAGAAGAACTTGTGGAGGCTTTAGAAGTGGGTTGTGGAGGTGATGATGTGTTGAAAGGAATAAGAACATAATTTGGGCTATAGGTCATGTTACATGTCTTAAATGGAGGTGGGTCAGTGGGAATGACATGAACATGACCATTGTATTCAAACATAACACAATGGTGCAATGTAGAAGGTACACATGACATAACATGTATCCATGGTCACCCAAGAAGTATGTTGTATTAAAATTCAACCTATTCAACATCAAATAACTTATGAAGGGTATGATGACCCACACAGATGTGCAAGACCACAGTGCCAATAGTTGTAGCAGTAGTCATTAAAAGAACATAACATTGCATCCATTTATGACAAATAATTATTAGGGAGTGATAATTAATTGTAAGCATGGGTTGAAATGATGTTGATGCTGGCTCCCCCATCAATAATAAATCTCTTGACATGAGTTTGATCAATGTAAGCATTGATAAAGAGGGTAGAGTCTTGATCTTCAGGATGCTGAGAGGGGATCTCTAAATCACTAAAGGAGATCATAGAAACAGTGTTGAGAAAATTGATGAAGGCTGCAAGGGGTTGAGGGTTTTTGGGTTGAACTTCAACCACTTGTAAGTCAATAATGAGATCCTATTGATGTTAGGATGAGTTTTGAATTAACTCATATAGAGACATCTTCACCAGGGATTGGTGAAGTTACTTCACCATGGAGTTTTGGATAACTCCCGATGATGATTGTTGTGGGACACCCAAGATGGAAATCTTGGGATTTGAAGAGGGGATGCCATTTGTAAAGGGGTGAACCTAAGGATTAGATACCTTTTCCTTTCCTTTGTATTTCTGATTTTGTGATCATGTAGTCGCATTGATCATGTTAATCTAAAATGCAGGTGAAGGAGGTGATAGATAAGGTACAATAACATCTTTGGGTTTAATGTGAAAGGGGGTTTTGTGAGGCATTATGGATGCTAAGAGTTGAATGTTAGGAGTTTCAATTGATTAAACACCCAAGAGAGAATCAACATCTAAATGGTGATGAATGATTGTTATGAGAGATTTACAACTCTCGGTATCATATCCTAGAGAATGATGATATAAACAAACTTGTGAATCATTGAACCATAATGGTTTTTTTTCCAAGAGGATCAAATGGTTTGATGGGGGGAAGATTTATTGCTGATGCTTTCAATAACTAGCATAGATAGAATACTTTGGAGCCTTGAAATGGGTTAACACTCATTGCCATAGGTGGAGTGGACACCTTTTTGAGTTTGGTGGTGATGGGTGTAGTCTTGTGTGATACCCTTTTAGGTGGTGGTGAACCCACATGTTTCACTTCCACCTTTTTATGTTTAGGTAAGAGGGTGCTAGATGTTGAAGGTTTGTGAGGTGGTGATGGAAATAATGGAGGTAATGTAACTTTATGTTTTACATGGGTTGGTGACACTCCTACCAAGGTAGAGGGATGTGAACCCAAAATGGATGGTAAGGTTGAAGGTGGAAGAAGGGTAGATTGGCAAGGTTTTAGGGTTTTACCTTTCTTCTTTGGTTTAGGGAGAGCGACACCCCCTTATTTTTGAGGGGTTAAATCTAACTTCATATGTGGATGAACTAAATTAGAAATTGGTCATTTGCCTAAAGATCTTATCTATTTCAATGTGGCAGATGCATGTGAGGTGAAGGGCTCTGAAGTAGAAGAGGAGGCTTCTTAAAGCTTAGGTGAAGCAACACATACCTTATCAAAAACCTTAGGTAAATGGTTGTGAGAGGGTTAGTAGTGAAGGGAGATAATCTTTGTGTTGGATAAGGAATTTTAAGGTGATCCCAAAATGCCATTTGATCTAATTTCTTAGAATCAAGGAATTCAACATTTTTCACTAAACGTGAAAATGGTTTAGATTTCATTGGTGTGCGTTTAACTGGTTTGTCTTTGGATGATTGAGAGAGAGGATATTTATTTTCCTCTGATATTTACATCCAAAGATAGGAAATAGTCAAAATAAGGTCATCTTCTTTAGTAATAGATGAATAAGTATGTTCCTCTATAGTAGGCGGATAATGAGGAGATGAGGGCTCCTCAAGGGGATAAAGAAATGGTATGATTGTTCCTTCAACATGTGGATGAGGAATAGGCAAGGTAAGATCTTCCATGGGTAAGAGAAATGGAAAGATGGGTTGGTTTGGGGGTGGTTCAATGGTTTCTTCATCAAATGTTAAACTGGAGAAATCCAACTCATCTATTTGTGAAAGAGGAGTGGATGACCCACTTTCTTCTATGGGTTGAAGAGGAAGTAATAAAGGATTTCTCTCACTATTTGTTTGAGGGGTAGGAGAAGCATGATATCCATTTTGTGAAAGTGTAGGTGAGGTAAGTGAAAAGGTAATTGGTGACTCCTCATGGGGTAATGAGAGTGGTAAAGGTTGCTCTTCCTCATGTGGAAGTGGAAGAGGAGAAATAGGTTCTTCTACCGAAAGAGGACATGGAGTCAAGTTGACTTCTACCATTTGTGGGGTAGAAGTAGGTAAAATAGGCACCTCCTATTGTGGCAATGGTTGGGTTAAGGAAAAGATCACATTGACTATATGAATTTTATGATTCAAAGAAGTTTGAGGAGTAGTGTGGACTATGTTTTGGTTAGATGCGTGATTAGGGAAGGGTTGTTTGAATATCTCCATATTATGGTTTGGGGGAGTGTTTGGATTATCTAAAATAAGATTGCCCCTATCCAACATATTTTGGACAATATTTTTAAGTTTTTTGCAATCATTGATGTTGTGGCCTTTAGCATGATGATAGTAGCAAAACTCATCCTCTTTGAACCATGTTGGAATGGGTCGAGAATGAAAAAATTGGATTGGAGGTTTGATGGTAGGAAGGTTGATAACTCCTTGGTTGAATAGATTTTCTAAAATAGAGGTGTATGACTCCCCAATAGGAGTATACTATCATTTATTATACCATTGCTGAAATAGCTTTGTTGGGTTGATTAGTTTTGATTATGTTGCGGATTGAGTCATGCTTATGGAAGAAGTGGATTTCATAACCACAACATTTGAAACCCTTTATATTTTTGATTCAGATGGGTTTTTTTAGATGGATAAGGATCATTTACTTTAGAATTAGAATTTTGACTACACAATTTGATCTTATCTTCATCTATGGCTTGGATTTCAAGCTTTCGCACCATTGTGAAAGCTTCATCAAATGTGTAAAAGGTTTGCACCTAGAGTGTAGATGAAATATGTTTTGCACATGCTCTAGAGAAGAGATAACTGAGCTCAGGTTGAGGTAGGGAGAAGGAGAGTTAGTTTATGAGACCTCTCCAATGAGCAACAAAATCGATAATAACTTTGTCATCAAATTACTGAATAGAATAAAGGTCTGTTATGGAAACCTTTTTGGAGATATTAATGGAGAAGTGAACAAGGAAAAGTTATGCAAGTTGAGTGAAGGAGAATAGTGAATGGCACATGATGGAACTATACCAATCCAAAGTAGATCTTGAAAGAGACATGGGGAATGTGTGAAGTAATAGCGCATCATCATGTCCTATCAAATATCAAGCATGTCTGAATGCTCACAAATGTTGCTATGGGTCTTATTTGCTATGGAAAAGGGAAAATTTTAGGATTTCCCATTGGTTTGGGTATGGATGAATTGGTATAGAGGGTTGAATGGGTTCATTATAGATCTAATCATAAGATATAATATTTTTTGATCCAGATATAGATGTGTCAAGGTTACTCATTTTATCCATGAGCATTTTGATGAGGTTGGAAGGAGGATTTATTTGATAAATACCTCATACATTGTAAGGAAAAGAATAAGAAGTTGAAGGCATATATGACACTACCTATTGTGGTTGTGTTGACACAACATAAGGATAGCGAGTCATAGGTTGAGGCATAAAAAGAAATGGGGCTTACCCAAATGAAGTAAGGGCAATGGTTTGATTTTTGGTTATGGGTTGAGTGGAAGGCATATTTATTCTTGGTGAGGGGTGAGTTGTGACTTGGGTGTTAACAAGTGCAAGAGTTGATGGGATGGGTACCACCAAATTTTGAAATGGGTTTTGACATAGATTTCACCCCTTGTGCTTGTGAAGGTAAGCAAGTTATGATAGCGTGGAGGTTGGATTGAACGGTGGCTGATGCCACACTTAGAACATCATGTACAATTGGGTTATTGGTTGATGTGATGGTTTGGGTAACCATGGAAGGTCCAGTCAAAACTAGATTTGATACCATCAATGATGTTGGCATTCTAAGGAGTGGGTCACCTGAAGAGGTTTGAGTTTGGCTTACATCAAGGTAATGTTGGAGGGTGGTTACATTATGATCAAGAAATTGAGTGAAATCTTGATCACCTACAACTACAACAAGAATTTGATTAGGGCTGGGAATTCTTTCCATATCTTATTCCATTGTAGATTCAAAAATAAAAGGAGAAGGTGGAAGTGGTTGATGGCTTGCATAATCAACAAGTGTTTTTTCTTGGCTTCATGTTAAAACCATGCAAAAGAATACACTAACACTTTGAATACATTATGTTAAGGTCAGGTTGAAAGTAAATAAGGTTTAGAGAAAGTTTAAAAGGTTGTGTGAAGTTGCTATTTAAGGTAGATTGTAAATTTAAAAATTTACACAGTCACCGATGTCGGTCACTTATGATCGATGTCGGTTGGGGCAGCTACTGATGTTGGTTATATATAGTCAATGTTGGTCACTGTGGAAGTCTAGAAAGTGAAAAAAATGAGTTTATAGGATTTAGAGAGTGAAATATAGGTGTTTGAAAGGTATTAGAGAATTTGTATGAGAGTGATAGACACTCAGGAAGTCTAATTTTTAGAGATTATTTGACTTTTATATTTGTCAAATTTGGTTTGATCTCGTGAATCAGAAAAGAAACATCTTCACAGACTTAAAAATATAGAAAATGGAAAATAACATGCAGCCACTAATATTAACTACTAGAGATTAATTTCAGCCATGTTGGCTTATGCCTTAAGAAAAGAATGATAAGAATGGGATGTTGTAGGTACTAGAAATTAGTCTAAGGATGGTTTCAGGTAAATTTTGATTTTTGAAAAGTATCTAGTTAGATCAGGTACGTATCTTGTGCTAGGAGCTTGCTTTCCCCACTTCACGAGCCTAAAGATAAACCAAGTCACTTAGCCAAAATATACCATTTTCTTAGAGTTTATACTCTGATAGAGAATAAAGTGGGCTCTTCCCTTGGTAATGACGTCCAAATAGAATAATCGGGTAGGGTAAGGTGATCCACTCAGTGATGAAATCCTAATGGATCTTGTCTCAGGTATGTTGAAGTGCTTATTTTGTGTTTGTGGTTTGGATGTATAACATTTGTGACCTATGATTCATTCATAATGCTTTAATTAACTAGATGTGTTAATTATACAATAGATAGAGAATGAAATGCAATATGTTTTAAACCCAAGTTGAAATTGTGTTAATTCAGATGAAAACAAAGAGGAATAGGAAAAGAGGATGATTTTCACTATCTTATCTGTACATGCAGAAGAAAAGAATTATTTTTAACTTTAAAAATATATTGAGTTTATTTTATGAAGAAAAAAGAATGATAAAGATAGATATGAGTTCAATTTACTGCTTCTAAAACAAGAAAATTAAGAAAATTACATTTTTATTTATTTTTTTCCTTTTTTCTAAGCAATAAGAGGGGAGAGAAAGTGCAAGAAATGATAAATTCACTATTGTGCACTTAAATTAATGCTTATAAAGCATACAATGAACCCAAGGAAAACTCTAGGGGTCCCACCGAGTGTGCCAAAAAATGTTTTAATAATTTTTGATTAAATTTAAGAAGTGAGAAAAT